>JANITX010000010.1:51688405-51699095 GCA_027564395.1 Erythroxylum ulei | reverse complement strand
GTGTCAATCATTGTAAGAGATAAGAAAAAGAAAGTTCTAGTTTTGGTAAGGTAACAGCGTTTCAATAATTTGTGCAGTGAGTGTAGGTCTTTTAAACGGTAATGAAAAGTGGGCAGGAAAAGTTTTGTGATAGAATAGACAGCAATGCTCCTGTACTAAGAAACGAGTGTAGATGGAGGAGGAAGGAGGATGGAGTATGGGGGGCTTACTAGAGGACAAGAGGAAAATGGTGGACATAAACAATCAGATGAAGAAAAATTGAAGAAGAGGTGGTGGGGGAGGAAGGTAGCTAGATTGATCTGAATGGCAAGGAGAATTTGTTAGTGAGAAGGAAGAGTCTCTCTCTCTAACCCATGTTCCGAGCTACTTATTCAAAATTCTTCCTTTTATTTGGTGGGGGAGTGGGCTTAGTGGAGACGAACCAAACCCCAAATCGAAACTTTCAATCTTAAGATAAAGTTGGTCTTTGTTTGTGACCTTTAGTTGGGTATTCTCCATCTCTCTTCAACCATAATAGTGGGCTGTGTAATTGTTGATGGTGTTTATTATGGCAGCTGTGTTTTTTTTCCCTAATTTTGAATGACTGGTGAGAGTTGTCTTTGTTATTGATCGGGAGACTTGGCAGCTGTATTTTTCCTTAGTGTTTGCATGATTCTTGTGGGTCTGTTCACTGTCAATGAAGTGTTAATTTGTGTGGCTGTCGGTTGTGATTTCTGGGATAAGGGTGTTGTGTTTTATGTCCATAGTGAGGGATTTTTTTAGTGTCTCTAGTGGTTTTCATGTGAAAAACTTCCCACAACCTTGGTATTTTTGCAGCCTTTTATGTATGACATTTCGACGAAGAATCATTTGTTGATTTGAGTCATTTGTGACTGTTGTACGTGGAATTTTCAATGACAATATTGAAGCCTCACAACAAATATTTGAACAACATTTTCTTTCGTTGATGAAACATATTTAAAGGAGTTGATTTTTATCTCAAATGTGGTATTTGTTTATGTTGGTTATTGTTTAATCACTTGAATTGTTTATTTTGTATCCTTATTATTAAACATTATTGAGAAAATCTTCTGTTGAGGTTCGTACAAGACGGTTGTGCTATTGGGTATGAAATACTTTCACAGGTTGTGAGGATAAAGGATAATATCAATGGTTGAGTGGTGTTAGCTCAGTAAAATCTTGTATAAAAACTATTGTCGTTAGTGAAAGTATTAAGTTGGATGAGGGTCCCGTAGACGTAAGTAAGGTGTGCTGAACTGCGTTACTAAATTTTAATGTTAATTTTTTATTTACATTTGTGCGTTTAATTTTTTTTTAATTATGGTAGAAACAACTGCTGTCAAATTAGAAATTTAAAGAAACTACACCCCTTCAAAAATTTTCACTAATTAATACTTTAGTTTTGTTTGCAAGCAAGATTGAAAAAAGAAGATTTTAAATAATTTATTTCAATTTTAACTTCATTAAATTAAAATTTGCCCTTTCTTAATTAACTCTATAAATAATAAAGACTTCCAGGACAAATAATCTTAGTATATTCAAATTATTGATAAATGTTATCTAAAGTTTTTATAAATATAAATCGTTGAAAAAAAAGATAGAAGTGAATTTAATAATATGTGAATATTTTTAAAATTTAATATATCTTAAATGTTTGCCTAGTTCTATGGAAAAAGATTAAAATTATAATAAATGTATTAACATTCACGTCCCGCAAAAAATTAATAAGACGTACATGTAAAATCCAATCGAATGCTTTTTTCACAGCATTAAAATTGGGTAACAAAATTACAAGATTTATCACAAATGAATTATAGTTATTATTAAGTTAGTTTTGTATATTAGATTAGGCAATCACGGATTAAATTTAGAGTTAGACATATTTTAACGTTAAAATTATTTCTGACATCGTTAAAGACTCCATGGCCCAATGGATAAGGCGCTGGTCTACGGAACCAGAGATTCTGGGTTCGATCCCCAGTGGAGTCGTTTTCCTTTTATTTAATACAAGAACGATAGGCAAGATTAGGATTTTTTTTAATTAAAAATATAGAATTACTAAGCTGATTAGATTCAGATTTACCCGGGAATTAACTCTTTTAAGTAAAATAATCAATTTATTAAATATAAGTCTATGAATCAAAAATTGCCACCCAAATTGAAGGTTTTTAAAATCACTTGTTTTTTAGATGAGGGTTCAATCGTTGGTATTTGATGTATTCATAACAGAAACCATGCCTAATCTCACAGTTTTGGACATCGTACCATAGTTTGCGTTGCATACCAAAGAGACGCAAACGCGTGGACATTCTGTTTCTCTATGGGCTCCAAATGATTAGAATAAAAATTTTGTGTAATTAGATTTAACTCTTTATTATCTACATTTTTTATTTAATTCTCTTATTTTGAAATGATGACTTATTTATAGTACTGTTTTGTTATTATACAATTTTAGCCATATTTTATTATTTTTTGTCAATTTCTAATTTTAAAATAATGTTATATGAAAGTTTAGCAATTTAATATTATATCATTCTAAATAGATACAAATAATTGAGTGACAATTAAATACATAAGAAATAAGGGGTAAATTTTAAAAGATGATTATCAAATTAAAAAACTAAATTACAAGAAATCTCAAATGAATTTATCTATCATACAAAATGTTTTCAATTATTATAAAATTATTTTTACTATTTTAAATCATTAAAAAGAATAATTTGATATCAAAAAGTGAAAAAGTTTGTGTGTTTAACTTAATATTTAAAAGGTTTAATTGGTATTAAATCGTCATAAAATCAGTTAAAGATTGAATAAAATTAAAAAATCTAAAAAATAATTAAAGAATATTCTTACCCATAGCAAATTTCAAGCTTAATTAAAGAAAGAAATTGTTAAATAAAAATTAACTAACTTATTTTAGTTATAAAAATGGATTAATTTGTATAAATTGATTAATTAATTAATAAATTAATCATTTTTTAACAATAAAGATTATTAAACTGAAAAATTAAAAACCGAATCGAAAAAATAACCAGTTCAAAAATTTTATTGTTAAATTGGTCAAATCAATTAATCCTTGTTTGTGTAGACATTTGTAAATGAGACTACTTATATTAAAATTTTGATAAGTATTTGACAAATTATTTTTAATTTTTAAATAATAAAAATGATAGTTGGAGTCTTTTACTAAAACAATTATCGTCCGGATTATGCTAACCACAATCAACGTCCTAATCCAGGTACTAAAACTTAATTATAAGTCTAATTTAAGTGATGTAATCCTGCCGCCCACTTATAGAATTTAATATTTAATGTGGTAAAATTAGGAAAAATCTTGGACAGGAATGAAGAATACTTGGTAACTGGGTCCCACATTCGGACCACTATAGCGACTCGTAGCACAATCTCAGCCACAAAGTTGAAATGAAATGTAAATGAAATTCAGATCTAAGCAAGCTGTATCCAATCACGTTCCAGTATTAGATCTGCCCCTCTCCCAACCACTACTATAGATACACGGCATTACACGTGTCCACTTGGCAGCCATTACCTTTACCAAACGTCACTTGAGATGGACCCCACCAGAAAATTTCTCTCTCTCTGGTCTGGTCACATCTACTCTGGAAAACTTGGTTTAACTGAAACCTCTTTTTGGATGTCTCGCACTTCTTCTGCTTTCTCTTTCTTTGACCTTTCTTCCTCGTAATCTGAGTTCTGAGTACAAACTTGTCCCACGTTGTTTTGAGAGTTTAGGAGTTCTGTTGTGTGCTCTGTTCTTTCTTTGTGTTAAGGTTGTTGAAAGACTGGCAATGTTTGGAGTAATTCACTACCGTCTCTTTGATTCGAATTATCGTTTCGAGGTCGGTTGTGGTTATTTCAAAGATGTTTGATTGGAACGACGAAGAGGTAAGCTTGTTTGTTTCTTTTCTTTTGTCAAGGTTGATTATGAAATTTTCGCTTTTTAGCCTGTGAGAAAGCTGAACTTTGGTGGGATTTTCTTGCTTTTTTATTATTTAAAAACCTGAACTCTGCAAGCGAATCGAGGGAGAATTAGATAAAAGGTTGATGGTTTGTTGTCTGGATACAATTTGAATACATGTGCTTGAAGAATCCTAGGATAGGAATGAACAGGATTTTACTTGAAGACTTTTGTTTCTGTCGGAAAACATATAGGTGATGTTTATTTCCTTCTTCTAAGCGTAAGATTTCAGGGGTTATGGCCTGATTTCAGATTCCAGTGATTTAATCATTTGATCAAGAAATTGTCTTTAACTGTTTATCTATTAGTGTTTGGGGGGCTTAAGTTTACGATATGCCCAAACTTGAGGGGCATTGTAAGGCGATATCATGTTCAAGTTAAACTGAAAAGCAGGATAATCAATGGATTTAGCCGCTCTTAGAAACTTTGATTGAACTCTCGGTATAGTAAAAATGCGTAATTCAGTAAGCAATCTGGGAAGCAATACGTTATCTAGACTTGAAGATTGAATTTACTTCTTAATGAAGTTTGTGGCAATCAATGATGTGATTTAGGACTCTGAAGATTAATTTTGATATGGAGTTACTGAAAAAGAAGCGAACACAGTAAAGAGGACGATCAATGAATAATGTATATATAATCACATGCTTAGTGTTGAGAATGTATTTTCACTTCATTTTGAAGCTTGAACCTAGCAATTAGGGGGCATATGTTTTAAGTAACTGTTAAACCACTACTGGGGCATCTAAGGTGGTTGAACTGAAAATTTGTTTCAACGGTACTTTTGAGGTGAAGATGTAAAGAAGTGCTGGAAAGCTGGAAGGGCTTGAAAGAAAATTTCGAGGGGAGAAAAAAAGTAATTTCGTTAAAGAATGTTGGTAGGAATTGAGGAGATGGGAATGATGTGAACTTCAGATAGCCAACTTTAGTGAATGCGTTGGCCAAAGTGCTAGCTAACACTCATAATAGGAGTGCCAAGTACTTGCTAACACTTCAGAGGCACCTGAAATCTTGTTTATATGTTGTAGTTTTGTTTTCAAAGTCAAGATGGTGAGGAAATGGTTTCAAGACAAGCTTCTGGGTGTCAGGAAATAAGAATTCATGTTTCTACTATTATTCGGGTTTCCAATTGTAAATGATCGGAGGAGAAGTGGTTCTTGAGAAATAAGTAGCCTATAGAAAGAAAGTGTGAAGAGACTCTGGACATTGGTGGAAAATGGTGGTATGCAGAGTGTGTTACTCCTTGAGCATTTCCCTACTTCACATTTTTATGTCACAAGGATAATAGCCTTTGACTTGTTTATTTTATAACCTTATTGTTTCGGTTGTGTCTTATGAACTCCATCACTTGGACAGCCTAGAACAAATTGCTTTGACAGTAGAGGTGACAAAAGTTTTTCTGCAACAATGTCACATATGACTCATAAATGCCCTCAGATACTAGACTGCATGGGTTCCATCGTCTTTTTTTTGTGATTATTAAGGATTTTTTGCCGTCAGACATGCCTCTCTTGTTATACATGTCACGTAATGATGATAAGTTTCATGCCCCATTATTTTCAGCTTACTAATATTATATGGGGTGAGGCTGGTGAGAGTGATGACCATATTGTGCCCTATCCAGAGGCAACTGACAATTATAGCAAAAGGAAGCAATGGAGTGAAGAAGATGTCAAGTCCACTAGGCGGAAGGTATCCACTACTAAAGTTGATATGCATGGAACAAAGCTCAACAGCAGTTCAAACTTTGAGATCAGTGAAGGAACGTCTGCATCTGGATTTGGCATGCATTCTTGGCATGGCTTACCTATCTCTCATGCTGTCAAAACTGATCAAGATTCGATGGATACTTCAGTATCTAACAATTTGATTAATATATCCAAGGTTGATTCGTCAAGAGGTGGTAAGATGTGTAAAGAATAAAAGTACTCTGATCACATATTGCACGATCTTTTCAGTCTAACAGTACACTTATCTAATGGCAGAGATAGCTGAACTTGATAATGTAACTGGAATGTTTCAAAATCCCCAAGAAGCGAAAGAACAAGGTGATTTTGTTGACTATGGGTGGGCTAACATTGGAAGCTTTGATGATCTTGATCAAATTTTCAGGTAATGAGCAATATCAAGTTTTCTTCTCATAGAACACAAAATCTTTCAGAAATGATGAATTCAACTGAGTTACCATTCTCTTAACTGAAAGCTTTATCCAGAGACGATTCATGCCATTTGTAGTAGTTATGTGAATTTTATTACTAAGGATAGAAATCTGTGAAGAAGCTTTTGTTACAAGACAGTATTTTGGAAAGTAGCATAAATTTTTTTAGGAGTTAGTTTAGCTTCGGTTGTTGTAGGATTCTGGCATCCTTCCTCACAAATGATGCTTTGATACCAAACTTTATATTATTTTCTTTTTCAATGATCTGACTTAATATCCTCACAAGTGATGATTTTGCAGAAATGATGATTCTATGTTTGGCAGTGTAAGCCTTCCTAGTGCTGATGAGCTATGGTCTTATTCTAAAGATGTAACTAACAGCCCAGTAAAGCCCTTCCCCTTGTCTATGGACTCTCCAAATTTAGAGATTGGCGCTTTGAGAAGTACATCTGAGCATTTCGGAATCAAAACAGAGTATCTTGAAGATGACCAGCCTTTTACCCCTGACCATGGGAAATTGAATGATCCACTAACTCATGGTCTGCAGAGTGTGCAACAAATCCCGGATCATGTTCGTTATTCTGGAAATGCAAGTAAACCATTACTTGAAGAGCAGGTATTAAGCTTTTTTTGGTTGATCAGGCGATGTATACTAGTTTATTGCTTAAGCTGGGAATATGTGAAAAGTTAATCTCCTGTGTTTTGTAGACAGAATTGATCAACAGGGGAAATAACAGCTCAGCAAACTGTCAGCTTACTTCAGAAGAAACAGTTCTGCCAAATGAATTGGCTTCTAAGGTAAATAGTTCTATCCTTCTGAGCCATTACGAAATCCAATACCTATCGATAGTCTTATTTCTTCTTCCTAGTTGTATATGTAGTCAAATCAACTGTCACTTTATTGAGAAAGTTGATCTTCCATGTTACAGACTTTACGTGATTTCCCCATCAATTCAGGATAACTTTTGTTTGTTCATTGTCTTCATCTTTTAATCTGAACAGGTATATAAGCAAAAGAAATTCTTGAAAAGTAGGAAAAAGTTGGAGGAGAATATCATGTACCAAGATATACATGGTAATTGGTCTTCACCTGAAACCTCTTCCACTCAATTGAAGAATCAATATGTAGCCCCGATGCTGCAATCTTCTTCCTCTACGGTTTTCAGCGAACACAAGCAGTTACAGGGAGCCAATTCATTACAGTTCCACCAGATCTCTAACCCATTTGTTGCCCCTTCTGCTTATGGGGGTGTAACAAGTCCATATACTGCCATGCCAATGATGTCTCACATTCATTCCAGGGAATTCAATCCTCAGTCTTTGCTTTCTGGCTATGAAGCTTCTTCAGGTAAGATGGATCCTGCAAAGAAGATGGCACATTCTACAGATAAAGGCCAGACCATGACACCTCGGGAAAAAATTGAGAAGTTGAGAAAACGGCAGCAAATGCAAGCACTGCTTGCAATCCAGAAACAACAGCAACAGTTTGTTCATCAAGTAGCCTGTCGCAATCAGTCCATTCGTCAACATTATTCTCAAGAAAATGGAATGCAAGATGTTGACGGAGCCATTGTTGCAAATATAGAATCTGAGGAGCTAAGCACTCTTCCTGCTTTTGACCCAAGCTCACCTATAGAACAAGACGATTCCAGTTTCATCTCTTTGACAGATAATGATTTTTCATTAGAGGACACCGTATTATTCCAGCTTCAAGATATAATTGCAAAGGTATGCTTGACTTGTATGCCGATTGTTTACCTGGTTGAGTAATTCAGTCATGAATATGTTGCCAAGCCAATTTTTTTTCCACAGTTGAATGTCAGAATCAGACTTTGTATAAGAGATAGCTTGTTCCGGTTGGCTCAAAGTGCATTGCAAAGACAATGTACTAGTGATACTAGCAGTACCAACAATAGTGGCAGGGATGAGCAAGTTGTGAAGGAAGAAACTGCTATCCATAACAGGTTTAAGTTTCTTTAATGTTGTTCTCATGATTGTAGTTTTTCAAATCTTTGATGCTATAGCTATAATTCTGCTGATGAAAAAGTTATTACAAACCAAATTAGATCTCTCAGGTGCCATTATCATCCCGTGTTTTCTGTTCTTGGAATTCAGAAGAAAGATACATGGTTGAAGTACCAATTAATTTGCTCTTCTATGGTGTTTCCTTTCAGTGTCCTTATCACTTCCAATAAAAAAGGGTCCACTTTTTGGGTAAATGGATCACTAACGCCAATAAATGTTGTTGAACATATTGTTTTACAGAAATTCTAAGATGCCTGAGCTAGAAACAGAGACAAATCCTATTGACAGAACAGTGGCTCACCTGCTCTTTCATAGGCCTATTGAGTTGTCTGGAAAACACCCCAGCACACCCGAATCACTTGTTTCTACCAAGCTCTCTTTCGAGCACAAGAGAGAAGGTACTACAAAACTGTCGGCCGCACATCTGCAGGATATGAAACATATCTCAGAACAAGGATCCAAAAGTTCTTGCCTGCTAGATGATCCTCAGTCTATTTGTCAGAGGAAAACCAATATTTGCTTTGATATGTCAGAAAATGGATCTAACAACGGCCCTGCAGGAGCTAGAGAGGTTGAAGCCACTCAATGAAACAAAACTCCTATGAACTCCATGACAGGGGTAATTCATTCCTTTATCTCTTCTATGCTTTTGTGATGCTTCAGTTGTCTATGTTTTTGATTTACTGGTAATGTGATGATCCTCAGAGCTCGAACACCTCAACTGTGGACTTCTGAGTATCGACCGGAGGTGACAAGTAGTAAAGCATGCTTGTTTGAAGTGTTATACTCTTTCTCTAAACACTGACTGGAATTTCCTACTAAACCGACTCTTCATTGTGTGCTGTTCTATATATTGTATAGGCGTGTGAAAAAGATGAAAACATCATGCCACCTTAAATAAGTATCGGAGGATTTTGATCCTTGCATCCTCTTGTGTAGGGACAAGTGCCCTGTTTCTTGCACTTCAGAATTCTACTTCACTATGTCTAGATCGTTCTTGCACGTTTAAGCTTTGGTAGATGACTAGTTGAGCTTTTGTAATAGCTAGATTGTGAGAATTCAGGACTGTTACAAGATTGTCTGTTCATGAAGCTGTTTTCGATCCAGGAACTAACTGTAAGCATAGCTTGATGACAGAGGGTAGAAAGGAAAAGGAAAATCAGATTGTCGGTGCCTCAATTTATGTCCAAACAAAATTTTTCATCGATCAAATGGTCGTAAAAATAAAATTCATAGTTTGCCGGTCAGGATCTTGCTCCAATATTTTAAAAACTAGAATAAAAGTTAAATAAGTAAAACAAGAGATTTAAGATTTAAAAGTTCAACCGACATTAGATCGTCTTAAGATTGGTTAAAGATTAAATAAAATAAAAGAATTTAAAATATGATTGAAAGAGATTCTTTACGAATCAAAAAATTTGAAGTTTAATTAAAAAATATTAAATAAAATTTAATTAATTTATTCTGATTTATAAGAAATTATTATTTTGCAGAAGTTAACTAATTAATTAAAAATTGATTAATTTTTAATAACAAAAATTATTAAATTAAATTACATCGAAAAATTAAAAATCGATCCAAAAAGTTAAACCTTTTAAAGTTTTTACGGTTAAGTAAGTTGATCTGGTTGAAGTTTTTAATCATTGAAGTTAACAATGTTGTGTTTGAATGTTTAAATTTGAACAGAATTTTCGTAATATTTTAGATTTTAGTCATTTAATTATAAGTCAGATTGATTTATTTTTTATATTCATTTCTTGTCAAAAAAATTTGTCAATCCAAATTTAAATTCTAATTAGATAGGATTCAAATAATGATTTAAATTGGAATTCAAGTTCAGTCAAATAAAATTTAATTCATTAACTTCAATATGAAATTCTTTATTTTGTCTTATAAGAAGTTAAGCTCTAGTCGGGTTGGGCCCCAATCTAGAAATATCGACAGGTTCACAGCCTATTGCGTTGGGCTTTGATTACAGTTAGAAGACGCTGGTCCTCTGCTTCTTCGAAAAGAAAGAAAGATCTAGATCCATCTCGGAGAGAGAGAAAAAGATCGACGACCCACAAGCCGATTGTTTGAATTCCACCTAACTAGCTCATTTGTTTTAAGGGTATGTAGGTAATTGTACATAGTAGTAACCGCTCACTTTTTAAAATAAAAAAGAAAAACAAGACTTTTCTAGGGTTATGAAAAGGCTGATAGGTTTTGAATTTTCAGTTTGACTTGCGCGCCCTATTCACTCCTTACTCTCAAGTGACTCAAGGGAGAGAGGACGCAAAAGAAAGAGGTTGAGAATCGGATACGTAAACAGGTAGCTTCTAGATCTAGAGTTGCAATGAAAATATTGTGTGATTTTATAGAAAAACAAGATGAGATCATGGTGAGTAACTTAGTTACTAACAGTTTTTGGATTATTTAGTCAATGAAATGGAGGAATCTGTTGTTCGCAGCGAGTGTATTTTGTGAAAAGGAAAAATAAAAGGAACAAAATGAACACAGAATATTTAACGTGATTCACCCTTAAC
>JANITX010000010.1:51593125-51607267 GCA_027564395.1 Erythroxylum ulei | reverse complement strand
CTTGTCCATTAAAAGAAAAGACAAAATAAGAAAAAGGACAAAACAATGTATAGGATTTATTAAAAACCCTAATAAAAGTTTGACCCATTCAATTCCAATGACCTTAATTCCAAATCCAAAATAATATACCCAATATTGTAGGGCCATTGGACAACAATTTTCGGTACCGAAAATCAACCGGTTCGCCACTTGGCGATTTTTTTCTGGTCCGGAAATTTTCTCTGGAAAATTCCAGAAAAATTCCTAAAAATCCCTTAAAAAGTAAAACACACAAAAACTCAGTCCAATAAATTTTTCGAATACAATTTTCACATTAATCACAGTAAAAGTCCATTTAGGCCCAATACTGGAAAATCTCATGAATGCATGTACAGTTGTTTCATGTGCACAAATTCACTGTCGACCAATACCAGTATGCATGACACTTTCTATTTAGTCCTAATCACTCTCACCCTTAGCCAATTTATTATTTTACCCTTCCCGTCGGGGGTGGGATGTTACAGTTAGACCAAGAATTCATATAGGAGAGCTGATATATGCATATTTGATCATATTTATGCATCCATATTTAATATATTTTACTTGATATTTTATACTTTTAATGTATATTTAGTACTTAATTCGCTTCAAATACATTTATATGTTAGATTACCTTTATGAATTAACATGAGAAGAATTTGAATACAAAAGTGACATAAAACAAAGATTTGAAGTAAATAAGGGGCACACGACTGTGTCTGAGGTCGTGTAATTCTCTTAACCTATGCAGAATCACAAATTCTGAAGATTTTGGGATATACCAAATCCAATACACGACCATGTATCTCCTAAAACTTTATAAATTACTATAAAAAATGTGAACGGAGGTCAATGGGGAGAGTAAATATTTGAAGGTGACTCCAGATGTGGAGAACGTTCGAAAGGAGCAATATTGATCCAAAAGATGTGGAAAATGCAAAAAAATCATCGACAAATCTAATAGTTTACAACATCAAATTTTTACGTTACAAGAATATTTGATAGAAGAGAATGAGAGATTTAGAATTGTAATCTATTTGTTTTTAATAAGTATAATTTGTCTAATTGTTTCTTAAGGAGTACACACATATGTATATATATAGGCCCTGTTTAGCAGTCAGCTGATTGCATTTAGCTGATAGCTGATTCTATCAGCTGATTTAACCAGCGGATTGAATTAGTTGTTTGTTAAAGATGTTTGGTAAAATTAGTTGTTTATATGTAAAATGACTTATGAGGACATGACTTTAAAAAAATTTATAAGGATATGAATATTATATATAACTTAGTATTTCGTTGAATATTCTTATAGTAATTTTGATTTTAGATATTTAATTTTACAAAAATTAAGTTTATAACTCAAATAAAAAACATAGAACATATAATAATAATAATAATAAGAACAACAACAACAACAACAACAACAACAAAATTCAAATCTTTTTTATAGTTTTATACCTTGTGTTGTCTGCAAATTTACTCGATGAATAATATCTTGCTTGTCAATTTAAGCTATCATATAGACGTTTTGATGAATT
This sequence comes from Erythroxylum ulei, assembly GCA_027564395.1. Taxonomy (NCBI): domain Eukaryota; kingdom Viridiplantae; phylum Streptophyta; class Magnoliopsida; order Malpighiales; family Erythroxylaceae; genus Erythroxylum; species Erythroxylum ulei. Next base: position 51,605,711 of record JANITX010000010.1, on the reverse strand, counting down.
TATAGATAACAGTTGTAGTTACTCCCATACATTTTAAATAGGTTGAAATGAGTTTGAGAGTACGACTGTTTTTTAGCAAAATTTTTATTAGCTGATAGGTTGAAAAGCTACTCTCAAGTATCTTTTAAAAAAATGACTTATTTAGTTGAATTAAATTTTTTAGTTGAATTAACCAACTCAACCAGCTCCTAACAAAACAGTATATTAGCTGTTTAACTGGAGTAACTTTTTAAAAAATAATTGATTGAATTGAATCAACCAACTCCTAATTAAACAAGTACATTAACTGTTTAACTATATCAAACAACAAATATCTTAAAAGCTATCTGCCGCACGAGACAAGATTCTCTGTCCAGTTTTACTCTGTCTTATTCTGTCTCATAAAATCTCAGTCATTTATTTTGCGGATCTCACGTAGGTCTCATGCGAAACTTACATAAATAAACGGCTGAGATTTATTGGACACAATAAAACATCATAATATTGGACAAGAGATCTGAACTCCAGCCACGCACTCCCCGCATCCACTAGACACAATTCTATTAAAAGTATACCTGTCAAAGACACAAGCACGGCCGGTCTCTGCGGCCTCGTCACTGCTCACTAGTGGACAAGAAGCTTGTTAAAGTTGACGAAATCAGACGTTGGCCGTGAACGTGATCTATAAACCGGCGTACGTAGAGAGTGTTCTGAGTACGAAGTAGAAGGCAGAGACTATGGAGACCGATCTGGTTCTAATGTTGAAGTTGGTCGTTTCTTTGGTTTTGGGTGGGATTTTGGGAGTCTTAGCATACATGTACAGTCTTTTGCTTGCCAAGCCACAAAAGCTTAGATCAACTCTTCGCAAACAAGGCATCAGAGGGCCTTCTCCTTCATTTCTCCTTGGAAACATCCCTGAAATCAGAAGAATCCAAGCACAAGTACAGACCCAGTCAGTATCTGAAGTTCGTGATCTTCGTCATGACTGGCCTTTCACTATCTTTCCCCATTTTCGACACTGGATTAACGAATACGGTACCCTTTCTTTGAACCTTACAATCTCAGACTACTTGGGACGATCAATATTTGTATCTGATGACCAATTTTGTGCAGGGAAAACTTTCATTTATTCAACTGGAAACATACACACGCTGTTCACCGCAGACATTGACATGGTAAAGGAAATAATGGTTTGCTCGTCTTTGAGCTTAGGTAAGCCTTCTTATTTATCCAAAGATCGTGGACCGCTTCCGGGACTGAGCATTATAACTGCAAGTGGCTCAAATTGGGCTCACCAGAGGAAGATTATCGCTCCTGAATTCCATATCGATAGAATTAAGGTAAAATAATCTCACTTCACTGGATTGTTCTGGGTATTTGTCAGATATTACGATTTTGATTAGGAGCATTTGAAATTCTTGATTGGAACTTTTTTGGTTGAAGGGTTTTGTTAGTTTAATGGTGGACTCTACAATCTTCATGTTAAGGTCTTGGGAGGATAGGATTGAATCAAATGGAGGCGTTGCAGATATGAACATTGATCTGGACTTGAGACGCTTGTCTGCTGATGTTATTTCAAGAGCTTGTTTTGGGAGCAGTTATGAAAAAGGGAAAGAAATATTCTTAAAGCTTAGAGATCTTCAACAAGTCATGTCCAAAGGTTTCATCGGCATTCCAGGGTTCAGGTAGGAATTGATTGAAAATTCCAATAAACCATCATCATAAGTGCTTGATTCATTTAACTTCTGTTACTCTTTGGCGATCTGAAAACACCAGACACATGCCAACCAGGACTAATAGAGAGATATGGAAATTAGAGAAAGAAATCGGCTCAATGATACTAAGGATTGTGAAGCAGAGGGCTGAAGGGAACTCAGAGAACGATCTGCTGCAAATGATACTTGAAGGGGCAAAAAGTGTCGAAAGTAACACTAAACCTGGAGACCTTCCAAGAAGTTTTTCTCTCAAGAAGTTCATAGTAGACAATTGCAAAGCTATATACTTTGCTGGTCACGAAACCACAGCCATCACAGCCTCACGGTGTCTGATGCTGCTAGCTACTCATCAGGATTGGCAAGCTCGAGCACGTACTGAGGTGCTCGAAATTTGTAAAGATGGCCTACCACTAGATCCTCACATGCTTCAAAACATGAAAATTGTAAGTTTTTCTTGAGAATACAATTGAATTCCACTTGGATATACGACCCATCTCATGACCTTCTGTAATGAAACTGGCTTTTGGCTTGAATCCACAGCTTACAATGGTTATCCAAGAAACTTTGCGCTTGTACCCACCAGCAGTATTCAGTTCAAGAATGACATTGGAAGATATGAAGTTCAATAACATCGTAATTCCCAAAGGAACCAACATTCAAATCCCAATATCCATCGTGCAGCAGGATCCTGATACATGGGGTCCTGATGCACATCAGTTCAAGCCTGAAAGATTTGCTAATGGAATCGTCGGGGCTACAGAGAGTCCACAGGCTTATATTCCTTTTGGTGGCGGTCCTCGAATCTGCGTAGGTCGACAATTTGGTACGACAGAACTGAGAGTCATTCTGTCGCTTATTTTAGCAAAGTTTAGTTTTACACTCTCACCAACATACCAACATTGCCCTGCATTTCGGTTGGTTTTGGAACCTGGAAATGGAGTCGGTCTCCTTGTTCAGAGAGTTTAAGGTTACTTAAATAATTTCGGGTACACTTTAAATCGAAGAGGGACTTTGTAAGCATTCTAGTTATGCATGCAATATTGCCACTGAAATCCATTTGTTTTCTGATAGTGGTCCATAATATGCATGTGTTTGCTATGGGAATTATTACTTCCAGGAAGCTCAAGAACAGGGCGTTTCAAGAATTAGTCATTATTGAACTTGGAACCATGGGTTTAATGGTAAGGATGGCAGCCAGCCCGAACTTCGGTTCGAACCTTAAATCAACAAGTCAAGTTTGATCAAATTAAGCTTCAATTTGAAAATAAACTTAGATCAATCCAATTAGTCTAGCATTAGTTACGAAACAATGTCATTTTAGTCTTTTTTTTTTCAAAGGAAAAACAAACACAAAAAACGCTAACTAAGTCACGGCTCGGCAGTATGTCGTGCCAATCCGGTCCCGGTGCAGTAAATCGAGAGTGAGCAGCGGAGTCCCGAAGAATGTGAGTGCCTGGTCTTGCCATCCCTGCAAGCTAGGCCAGCTGGTCCGCGCATTGGTTCACTTCACGGTGCACGTCTATGATGCGCACCTCCTAATCCAGCATGAGAAGTCCCCGGGTATCTCTCAACAAAAAGTGAGGTACATCAAAATCAGTATTAGGAGAAGAAAGGATATTAATAACTTCTAGAGAGTCCACTTCTAAAATAGACCATGCTAGTGTGAACCCCGAATGGATTTCCCAGAGTTCGGCAACAACCGGCGAACCGCTGCCAATATGGTGAAGAAAGCCTCCACACCACTGTCCGTAGCAGTAGCGAATAAAGCCTCCCACGGTAGCAAGGCAAAGCCCAGGTTTAAAGGCACCGTCCGTGTTGATTTCAACCCAGGTCGCAGGCGGTTTCTGCCAGCCCACAAGAGTGTGGCCCAAAAGGCCTTGGTGGGGGTAAACACAGTTTTCGACTGTCCTGGCTCGAACTATCCACTCCACATAATCCAAGACAACCCGATGGCCATCCGTCGGCCAGGTAAACTCTTCGACAAACACACTTTTGTTGCGCCACGTCCAAAGCATCCAGCACGTGGTACCAAAAATAGTGGCCCAGTCACCGACCTGACCCTGGGAAGTCTTTAGCAAATTAGAGTGCACCCAAGCTTCCAACTCCTGGTGGAAGAAAGCTAGAGAGACAACTTCGTGGGGAAAGAAACGCCAGAATTGGGAAACACGCGGACAATCCCGGAGGACATACAGGGTGGATTCTTCCTGACCACAAGCGTGGCAGCTGCTATCGATTGCAATGTGACGTAAAACACGTTGATAGTTCATTAAGAGTTTATCCTTGGTCATGAGATAAAGGAAAGCGCGGATTCGTTGGGGTCCCACCCATTTCCAAAGGAGCGCCCAAAGTCTGTGTGGCTCGTGGGAAAGTTGTCCTTCAATCAACTCATAGGCTGACGCTACCGTGAATTGCCCATGCCTGGTGTACCCCCAACGTATGGAATCATTCTCCACATGGGCAACAATTGGGGGGAACTCCGCTAAATCTAGGCTGACCGAGGGTGGCAAGTACAGTTGAAATAAATGCCATTTCCACTGTCCATCATCCTGCAGAAAGTCGGCGACCTTAGCAAAGAGTGTATCTTCTGGGATTGGAGCAGTCGCCACTTGCAGAAGCGGTTCCCAGTCTTTCACCCAGTTGTCGTGCCAGAAGGAGATACGCCGACCGTTGCTGAGTTGCCATTGAATACCTTGGCGAACAAATTTCCAAGTAGTCTCGAGTCCCTTCCAAAAACAGGAAGCCCTGGGCCTGTCGATCGACTCCAGGATGTAGTAAGGCTTATACGATATTTAGCCCAAACGATGCGAACCCACAATGCCTAAGGTTTCGTAAGAAGGTGCCATCCTAGTTTGGTCAAGAGGGCATCATTGATAGACCGAACACGCTTAAGGCCTAGCCCCCCGGTCTGTTTGGGTTGACACACATCTTCCCAGCGGACCAGGAGCAGTTTTCGGTGTTCTCCCAAGGAATCCCAGATAAAGTTACGCATGAGCTTTTCCAAACTATCACAGAGCTATCTCGATAGCCGAACCATTTGCATAGTGAATACTGGTAAGGCGGACAATATGGACTGGGCCAAAGTGACACGGCCCGCAAGAGAGAGCTGACAGGCTTCCCACCCTGATAATTTCTGTTGCACGTTGTCTAGGATGTGCTGGTAAGTCGTGCGCGTGGTACGCTCATGGAGTAAAGGAACTCTAAGATATTTCCTCAAGTTGGAAGTACGCTGAATCTGGAGGACATGACTGATACGTTGCGCCTTGTCCGAATTCACGTTCTTGGAGAAATAGATTTTAGATTTGACTGTGCTAACTTTCTGCCCAGAGGCCCGGCAGTAAGTATCCAAAGTCCGCATAATGACTTGAGCTTTGTCGTCTATTGTTTCTGTGAACAAAACCAGGTCATTGGTAAAGAATAGGTGGGAAAGGGGAGGATCAGTAGGGCTCATCTGTATCGGTTTCCATTTGCCTTGCCCACCCTCACAAGAAATAAGATGTCCCAATCGTTCCTTGCAGAGCACAAAAAGGTATGGGGAGAGGGGATCTTTTTGTCTGATCCCACGCGAGGGGCTAAAAGGGTCAGAGGGAGTCCCTTGCCAAACCACTTGCATGGTCACCGTAGACACGCACTTCATGATTACCCAGATAAGTGTAGCTGGAAGGCCAATCTCCTCTAAAGTGGAATGTATAAAGTCCCAACGTAAGCGATCGTAGGCTTTTTCGAGGTCGACTTTGATGGCTAAACCTTTTCTTCCCTGTCTTCCGTCGCATAAAATGGATAGCTTCCTAGGAAATGATGATATTATCAGTTATGTACCAGCCCGAAATAAAACTACATTGGTTCTTCGACACCAGAGAGCCTATGTGTTTTTTCAAACAGTGAACGATGACTTTAACAATGGTTTTGTACAACACAGTGCAGAGACTGATTGGACGAAACTGGGTAAAATTGACCGGGGAAGGGGTTTTGGGGAGAAGAACAAGCAGGGTGCGGTTAATGTCCTCTTCCCACCACCCTTGTGAGAACACTTTCTGGATGAACTCTGCAACTCTAGGTCCAGCCTGCTCCCATTGTTTTTAGAAAAACAACGCATTGAAACCATCTACCCTAGGAGCTTTGCTTGGATTCACGCTAAAAATCGCATTCTTTATCTCAGTGGGGTGGATGGGAGTCGCTAATCCTTGGAGCTATTCTGCAGACAGTAAAGGGAATGCTCCCATTTACAGGGTTGGAGATGGTTGCCGTTCCTCTCCTGTAAATAGGGTTGCGAAATAATCCTGCGCAAGACTTCAAAGTTGCCTTGGATTGTCGACGATGTTCCCTAGGGAATCCATAAGATGCTCAATACGCAACTTCTTATGTCTAGAAAGGGTGAGAGTGTGATAAAATTTCGTATTGCGGTCACCCCTTCGAGATCCAGTCACACCGGGTTTTTTGATGCCAGAAGATTTCTTCTTCACACAAGACTTGAACAAGCTCGCCACTCAATTGTTCTTCCAATGCAAGAATGGAGTCCATATTATCCTCGTTCAGAACCCTTTAAATGCCTTGCAGTCATGCTAGTAAACGTTTCTTGCGATGAAAGATATTATCGAATTCCTCCCGATTCCATTTAGTGAGGGATTGAGTAAAAAGGGCTAAGGAGTGGCTCATTGTCTCCCTTTCCGACAACCAATTCTGAGTAACTAGAGCATCGAAGCCAGGGTGAGTTAACCACACATTCTGAAAACGAAAAGGAAGGGGACCCTTCTTGATGGGATGACAGGGAATGAAGCTGGATCCACAGAGATCAATGGTCAGAGTCGAGGAAAGGTAAATGATGATTAACCGCATGCAGGAAGGTGTGGATCCAATCTGTAGATCCGAACGCTCTATCCAGACGGGCGTGCACCATACCCCAATGCCAAGTAAATTTTGGTCCAACGTACCCCGGGTCATGAAGGCGGTTAGTATGCACCCAAGACTGGAAGTAAGTGTTCACGATCCTAGAAGCCAAAGGTCCTCCCCGCTTATCAGCTTGCTCCAATTTAGCATTGAAATCCCCCCCCCATGGGTCACATATTCTGCAGAACGCCGTTTTTGCCAAGGTTGTATATCCTTTTTCAAGCCATGGTCCAGTAATGGATCGGCCAAGCCATGCTAGAGCAGGCTAAAGGTGTTTTTGCCTTTTTGGGAAGACTGTTGGGGACTCGCATACATTGTTGTAAAAGCAAAAGAGTCCTCCGCATACTGAACTGAGGTATGGATGAACTGCTGGTGCACTAAAACTATAAAAACAGTAATCTCACTCTTTCACATCATCCAAATCCCACCTGCGAGCCTGCCAGCTTCAACATGGAAGGAAAAATCAATCCCGAATTGGCGGATCACTTCTTGTGCCCGAGGACCACTAATTCTGATCTCCATCAAAATGAGGATGCTAGGATTATACTACCGAATATAATTCCGCAAGATAGACCTAAAACATCTACCCCCTACTCCTTGGCAATTCCAAATTAAAATAGACATAAAAAGGATTAGTTGGAAACGGTACCTCTTATAGGAGCGTCTCGGTCTGCATTATTCAGGGACATCCTCTGATCCGCCGGTCGTCCAGGTGGAGAAAGACCTTCGAAGAAAGCCGGTTCGGCACCGAGGGCCGTGGGTTCGATTCCGGAGGGTCAGTAGGCACTTGTCCGGGATCGGTTGCCGATGATGCCTCTTACCCTTCCATGAGTTGTAACCTCTCCTCGGGTTCTTCGCCGGGCCTGCCAAGACTTGCTGATCACAAATCATTTCGGTATGAGAGGAGATAACGATTGCGATATTGTTATCCACAGGGTTAGGTTGAAGTTCGACTGAGGGTATCACGTTCGGGCTTTGGGCTAAGGGGGGTTTAGTCCTTGAGCATTTTTCGCGGAGCACGGGCGTCGCAGGTCCCTTCTTACCCTTGGGCCTAGACTGTGGCAGATGAGAGCCCGTAGGTGTGGGCTGACTGGCTCCTAAGCCATCCGCGTGGGCTAGAGATTGTCCAAAGCCCGTGAAAAGATTAGTAGGTGGGGCCCGCACGTGGAGCTCCTCAGTTGGTTCCCTCTCCACTGCGTCTGCCAGAGCTGCGTATCGGGAGCTGATCTTGGGAGTTCTCCCTACAGTAGACTGACGTGACGCGGTAGGAGGCGATGTCTGTGGTAGCCATTGCACTAGGCCACTGGCAGTCTGGGTTTGCGTTGCACATGTACCCAGGGGCCATACTCGTTGCCGATCGTTGGCGTGTCGATCGGAGACGCCTGCGCCTGTTGCTACTGCTGTGGTCGTGCCTTCCTCAGGTCGGGCGTTAGCTACTAAAGAGCGTTGGTCAGTTTCACGCGGACGTTGAGAGCAAATAGCGACCACATGTCCCACTTTTCCACAGGAGTAGCACAGCTGTGGAAGCCCTTCGTAAGTCACCTGAAGAACTTCTCCATCAAGGGCCACACTAATGCGCAACGGGAGGGACAAGTTGATATCAACAACAATGCGGGCGTACCAACCCCGGTGAGCTTGGAGGGTCATGGCATCCAGTTTCACTGTCTTGCCCACCAAGTTTCCCAAAGTTGTGAGAATCTCCGGGTGATAACGAGCAATCGGTAAATCCGGAAGACAACCCTCTCAACAGTCCCTTGTTTGGGTCGGAATTCCAGTGCCCAGCGTTGGACAGACAAGGCTTGTCCATAGATAATCCAAGGACCATTAGCTAGAGCATGCAGGTAATCGGAGTCCTCTAGGAATTTCACAAGAAATAAGTCCTGTTTTAAGTCGACGAGCTTCAAGGGTTCGGCGGGTTTCCATAAAGCTCGCAAGTGTGAACTTAAAGCTTGGAATCCGATCCTTCGGCCTAGTAGCTTCACTACTACGGCCTTGGACCATTGTCCATCCAATTTCGCCTTGAACATAGGCGACAGTGTGATGCCGTCTCCACATTTATCAATTGAGGCAGTGATGTCCCCTGCTTCAATCGCAATAGGGGCTTCCGGTGGCCATGTCTGGTCTGTCGACGCGCCGGATGCCACTCCAGTGCCGGCAACCGCTGCGCTATAAGACAGCGGTGGTTGAGTTGTTGGAGCTTCCTCGCGCTTCCGTGTTCTGCTTCGTTTTGGTTGGTTGCCCTTGAGGTCGAGGGTCACCATGGAACCCACAAGTTAATGGTAGCTCGATAGCAAGGTCTCTAAAGCGAGGCCGTAAGAAAGATATGCCGAATAAACAGGAAGATCAATGAAACAAGCTCGCCACCTTTTCTCACACTAAAACAGAGTTTCTTATATATGTAGGTTAAGAACATGCATAGTTAATAAAAGCTTGAACTCCCTCATCAAACTCTAGATTAATGCAACCATCATGTTTTAATTGTCTATACATCCAAGATCTATTAACATTACTCATTTCTATAAAACCGTTATTTAAAAAGTGATTGTCAAACGAATTGCTAAAAATGATATCATTTTGACTTTTGTTTCAAATGATCTAAACATATTCAGATTACTCCATGTAAGCTCAATCCAACTTACTTTTTGTCACAGGGTTAATTTAAAAAAAAACAAACTTTTGCCAAATTTTGTAATTATAACATAAATTTTAAAAGGTAATAATTAAATACTTAAATTTTCAATTTTTTAAAATCAAAATCATAGTCCGACATCAATATCTCTGTTATCTTTATTGACATGAATTGTCACATGTTTTAGAAACTCTAATTAACAAAACATGTTAGTCTTAATTTAAAAAGTGACGAAAATTAATGAAACGATACTGTTTTATAATATACCTAAAACCCTATAGCTTCAACAAAATTTAATCCCTCAGTCTTTAGATTCCTCCCCCGATCCAAATGTTAGACAAAGTAAACAAAGTGTAATGTGTGCCTTTTTTTTTCTGATGAAACTTGAGGACAAGGTTCCTGAAGAAGGGAGGGATTTGATATGAGCCAATTTGATCCAACAAAACTTCGTCATCCCAGATGCTTGTTGAATCCAACAATCCAACATTTAAGATGTAAATTTTACCGTTTGAGAATTACTGAATGATTAGCTAGCAAGTTTGTTAAAGGGAATCTCAAAGTGGCCCTATTTTAATTATACTGGCTGACATTTACAAAATATGAAATAGACAATATACTCTTTTCTCTCCCTCATCTTCTCTCTTTCTTCTTTTCTCACTGTTCTTTCTTTATCAAATATTATTGTTTGTGACGTTAAACACATAGGTACCATTAAAGCTCCTTAACCAATCCAAAGTAGCTGCTATCAAAGCTCCAGCCCATTGCTGCGCCATCTGCACCTGACTACGTACTTATCTTCTAGACGTCGTCGGTTCCATGTGTCTCCTTCTCTAGTACTTACACGTTTGTTTATGCATTTCCATATTTTAGTTTATGTATGCTAGTCTTTTAAGCTTTATTAATATTGAATTTTAATAAAACAATGATTAAGAACAATTTAGAAATAATACATAAAAATAATATGAATCTCATAATTATAATTTTATCATAATTTTATTTGCAATGTACAATTATCTTATAGGCTTTATCATGTACGTCTTGAATATATATAAGACATTATTTTTTAGATGATTGTGTCACTAAACTACAACTAACTGATCGACTATAAAGCACAAATTAACTCATAATTGTTCTGTTTTCTCTTTTTTATTTAATAATCCTTTTTCATATCCTTTAAATAAAATTTAAATATGGTCAATTAAATATGTCAATTTAAAAAAATTTAAAACTAAATAATTGTGTATGATTGTAAATAACACTAACAAAGTCACAAAAAAATGCAGTTATAATTAAGATGGTAATAATAAAATTGCAATTGCAATATTGTAATTTAAAGTTTAACTTAAAAATGTTTTAACAAAAAAGTTTAAAATTTTGAAAAAAGATTAATATCTTAAATTTTAATAATTTTAATGAGTTGTGCAATTAAATTGAAAAAGAGTAATGGATGATATTTTAATGACCTGGATGACTCATCTATTAATAGTAAAATATTAAAAATCTATATTTGTGAAAAAGAAGAAAAAAATATGAACCTTTTGCGAATGCATCACAAAGAATAGATTACCAGTCACTACTGATTAAAAATGGTACAGTAACTTTTAATATCATACCGGTTTAAGTTAACAGTCGATATCGACATTTTCGATCGATAAGAGTTGGTATTCGTAATAATTGTCTTGTATCAGTCGCATTTGTAAAATTTAAAACTTTTTAGACCAAATTGTGAAAAATAAAAAATTATATCCAACTAACCTTAACACAACTGCAGTTGTCCACTCTGTCGGTCCGTCCCACTATCGTTGCCACCATTCACCACCGTCACCAATCGCGGTGAAGTCCTATCGTTGCTAGTCACCACTCACCACCGTCGCCAGTTGCTGTGAAATCCCATTGTCGCCAGTCGCTAGTCGCCATTCAACCTCACTTAGGCGTTTGGTCTATCATGGTGTCACCAACTTGCGCTCCATCCTTGGTTGCCACCACCGCCATAGCCAGCTCTAAAGTCTGTCATAAATCGTAGCATTGCCACTCTTGCCTGCTAGCTCCCGACTCCACGCCTCCACCAATCCACTTGGGTCGTGAAATGTTACCTACTCTAGTGCTCTGTCAGTTTCTTTTATTTTTCTTTTGCAAAAAGGATATAGGATAGCAAAATTGGTGATTAAGGTAAATATCGTAATAGGGTTTGTTCATTACTTTGTTTATAATTTAGTGGGCTAATTATATATATTATGTTTATTTTTATAATTATAATAAAGTTTAATTACAAAAAAAATTCAACGTTTTCTCAATTTTGTAATTATAGTTCGAACTTCAAAAAGTGGTAATAAAATGTTCAAATTTTTTTAAAAAAAATATATTCTAGCTTGACGTTAGAAATCCTAACTATTAATACAAGCCAACTAAAATTAACACAACAAATAAAGATTAATGAAATAAAGTTGTTGTTAAAAATAGAATTCTTAAATCAGTTTATGCAGCTTTAGCCCTTCGTTATCTGTTTGTTTTCCCTACACTCTCAGTCCTTTATTTTCTGTTTGTTCTCCCGACACTCTAAATTACTCTCACATTGCAGCGTACTGTATCAATAAGCTTTTCGTTTTCAATTCGATCTTCCAATACCCTCAGCGTGAGAGCCTTGGAATTGCGTAATTTGAAAATCGAAAGGTGAGGACGTGAAAGGAATAAGTTAAAAATGAAGGAAAAAATTAAAATCAAAACGTGAGGTTGTTAGAACTGCGTAATCTAATTTAGGTCAAGAAATTTAACGAAGACACTAACATCGGGTTAAAATTGATTTTTTAAAAAAATTTGAGCATATTATTGTCACTTTTAGAAATTCAGGCTAAAATTTAACAAAATTAAAATTTTGAACATTTTATTGTTACTTTTTAAAGGTCGAGCTATAATTGCAAAATTAAGCAAAATTTTGGATTTTTTTAATTAACCCTTATAATAACTATTTCTTAGGGGTTTATAGAATTGAATTATGAATTAATGAAGGTAATTATATACAATTTATGTTTCTATAATTATACTAATTATTTGTTAAAATTTTTGCGGAAATGAACTATAAAATACATAAGAGGTAAGACCTTATTAATTATATAATAAATAAACGAATCTTTATATATCATAATATAGAGATTATTTTATAGTTTTTTAAAAAAATGAACTATTATATAATTTTTTAAAATTAGTTGAAACAATATTTAGTATTGATATCGATATACCATTTGTAACATTGATATCGTACTAAACCAATTACAATGTCGGCCTCTATCCTAAATTGAACATCGCATACCAAAGTAACCGAACTTGCACACAGCACACACACACACTGTTTGCTCGTTGAAAACAAACTCAACTGGTGCAT
>JANITX010000010.1:51525166-51536928 GCA_027564395.1 Erythroxylum ulei | reverse complement strand
ATTTTTGATAGACCTGTATGTCAATATTATAATAAAAAAATAATACATATTAAAGATTAAATAAGTAAAATTAACATACTAAAATATTATGTAAATAAAATAACAATAAATACATAAATAAATAATAAATAAAAAATAACTAAAGAATATACCCGAAAACAAAATATAACATTAAATAATAATAATAATCATCGTAATAATAATATAAAAAGTATAGATTAGTTGATTCCACCGTACAAAGAAAAAAGTTATTAAAAAATAATTCAACAAATAAACTTGATAAACTGTAAAATTCTGCTTATACCGGATCAACGACGGAGCTATATGGAGCTCAGTGGTGCACTGAGCTCCTAAGATTTTTTAAAAAAATTATTTTTAATATATATATATATATATATAAGAACGAAATTATTAAGGTGTCAGTGGTATACTGAACCCTTCAAAATTTTTAAAAATTAAATATTCAAACTCTACTATCTTAAATTCCTGACTCCGTCACCATACCTAATATGTTGCAAACTTTTGCTCACTATTTCTCAAATTGTACTTAGAAATGAGAAGAAAACTTGCGAACAATAATTCAAAATTTTCAAAATCTTGAATGAGAGAAAAGGAAGAGGGGCAATAGAGTGCAAAGAAGTGGTCGCCAATAAAGGGAACACTAAAAACTCCCACTTGCATTTACAAGATAAAGTAAAGGATCTCATTCTCTCCATTTCTCCTCCATGTTTGTCCTCTTCTTTTAATTTTAAATAATGATTAAAAATTAAAATTTTAATTCGATTTAGTTTTTATATTTAATTTACCTTAAACTATTGTTATTAAAAAATTGGCTAGATATCGTAAATATTTGATATTTTTTAATTATATTTTAATTATTTAATTTTGTTCGATATTTATTATATATTAATTTTATGACAATATAATTAAACCTTAAACTCTTTATCTTATCAATTTAATTTTAAAAACATTGATTTTGATAACTGAAAATTATAATAATAATAGTGATTTATTTAACATTCTTAATATATATACATTTGATGGATATTAAAATATTTTAAATTTATTATAAATTATTCATTAATTAAATAATTTTTAAATACCTAATTTATGATTTATTAAAAATCCCAACGTGCAGCCTAGTTATCGACTCCTCAGTTGTTGGTGGCATACCAGTGTGTACATTGGAAGCACTCACTAAGTAATGGTCAATACGCGTTAATCTCCAATCCAATGAGTAACTTGTAAAAAAGCGGCATGATGTTGCCGCCACCTCCAAAGTCTAGTAATTGGATTCTTCCAAGTAACGGGACAAGATAGAATGTGTCATTTTCCTTTAGCTCCAAACTTTGTAATAAATAAATGAAATATAGAACTCTAAGGTGCAGGTAAGTTATTAAGGAACTCTCTTGTTTTAAGTGAGGTTGTAAGTTTGAACCATCCTTATGTATGCAGTCGTTTAAAATTTGGGACTAAAATTTTACCTTCCGCAAGATATTTACCCGACTTGAGTGAGAATTAGTTTGAGTGTGAATGATTTAAAGATATCTTTTTATAATTAAACTCTTCTAAAATATTTCGTGAGTAACTAAAAAAAAAGATAAACAAAATATAGCAAAATTTGTGACTAGGACGGCACAGAAATGACACAGAATTAATGGCACAGACGATCGATCTCTTGCTTTAATGGGCAAGTGGCAATGCTACGCTCTTTCGCTATATTTGACAGCTCGAAGTACATTAGTGGAGTTGTCGTTGAAAGTATGTTGTCTACACTTTGTTAAAGAGGCAATGTTATCTACACTTTGTTAAAGAGGCAAGATAAGATAAGAAAAGAATGTCAAAAGGTAGAAACCAAAAAGCTTTTGAGCCTAATTTGTAGCAAACAGTTTATTATAAGTTAAACCCAAAACTATTTTCCAAAAACAAAACTTACTTAAATTTACTGTCATATACATAACAAGAAGCTTTTCTAAAGGCACCTCGAATTGATGTTGCAGCCACAACTTGTCAGACGTGACGTTTTATAGATCCTGAGCGAAGTAAAAAAGACTCCTAATTTATCTTTTTTTATGATAATTAATAATTACTTATAAAGAAACAAACTTTACTAGGTCCAGCCTAGCCAAAGCTTGTTTTTGCTTTGTTATTTTTGAAAAACAGTGACCTCTTATTTTAATAAAAAGGTTCATATGATATTTAAAGAATAAAAATGAATTACCATACCTCTTTTTTTAATAAAATTGAAGTATGAAGTTGAAGTTTTTTTTGGCTCTCTAAGACTAATTGATTAAAGCTTTTATCGGGCCAACAAACGAATTTACACCAGCCATTTGCATGAACTTAGCGTGTAAAGGACACACAAGATAGTATTGGGCTAAGTTAAGGAATAACGTGCCGTTAACTAGTGAATTCTGCGATTTCCCACCAACAAGAAGCATCTTTACCCTCAGGCCAGATCTCATTTTCTCCGTTCTTTAAAGATGCAATCACAATGTATTCATCTCTGCAAGTCCTTAACCACCAATCCGAAGTTGGGTGTTCACCAAACTCTTGAATCCTCTTTTATTGGTTCAAAACTTCCGAAACCAAGCTCTATTTAATGGTTATATATAAGTAGCAATGAACATGTTGGCTTGTATATGGACTATGTGCATATACTTTGTTACAAGGAATTTGAGATCAAACAAGGAATCTTGAATTTACATCACATTTCATCCTCATTTTGTGCAACTAATTTCGTACCTCTTACAACAGCTATACACATTGAAGTCATTTTATCAGAGGAAACGAACCAAGCCACCACAGCTGGCTAGATCTTGGCAGGTGTTTAAGGTGAGTGCTATGCCGGTATCAGTACTTCACGAGGAGATGGTAGTCAAAGACGGTGGTGGTGCTCCATACGATAACCTATGTCCAGAGACCTTAAAGAAGAGAAGCTTGCCTGAGAGTTGCATTGGGCTTCAGAGAAGAAGAGAGTAGATATGTAGAATAACACTGTTCTTTGGCTTGTCTACAAGGTGGGTATCCTTTGCAATGGAGTTCGCTGATATTCAGACAAGGATACGGGAAGCTCAAGGAAGTCAGGTGCAAAACTGAGGTGAAGAGAAGGTGGTCTGATCCACTCCCAGTATAAACTTTTTTTCCTTCCCTTTGGATTAAGAACCACTCCTATATACATTTTTTTTAACAGAATCTCAGCACTTTCGGTGCCCATTATGCAGAGATTGACACAAAATTTGTATCTAACAACTTCTAGCATATAGATGCATTTCAAGCCACACTTACATATCCCCATATCATGATTTCCAAAATGCAGAACCGCAGATGAAGGAGAACTTATAATAAGCATCTTTTTTCTCCCAAAGTTTGGATATATAAAGAAAGAAGCAAGGGTTTTGACACACAGATAAAAAAACTATGGGACATTCAAGACCAATACCTTCCAATCCATAGAATCAATCTCCAATCCCAGAGATTGTAATGCCCATAAATTCATACAAAGCCTCAGAGAATCTCTAATCCCAGACGCTCATACGAGTTATAAATCCTGACAGAATGATTACAAGCTGTGTAGTTGACATGATGGTGGCTTTTAGATAGGCTTGATCTTGAAGTGAAGAGATATGAGGGAGAAGACAAAGCACTTCAAATCCTGCAATCACATACAGTAAGGAACCAGCCTCAACCCTAGTCAATAAGGAACCAACCATAAAATAATTTGGAGAAGATCCTTAGTTTTAGTTCCAATGTCTCAAAAACTAGGGTAATATCTAACATTAAGTTCGCTATCCCTCCTACTTGTTTTCATAAGTAAACTTTCCAGGTTTGTGTTCTCAGAATGCCTCCATTAATCTCACATGGTTTATGGTATTATCAAATTCTGAGCAGCATTGTAAGTAATCATATGGTACCTTTTACAAAGTTAGCACACAATACTGTTTCAATTGCAGAAAGGTTGGTCTTTACAAGCATAAGAACTCGGGGAAGAAACAAACCTGAACAAGATAATAGAAGATGCGAAGGCCTTCAGGATCTCTACTACTCTGAACATCAACAAGTGATCCAATCTTCGAAGTAGTAAATGAAATATGCTCGTTACCCATAACAATCTCCAGCTCCTGACGCCCAACTCGGTCAGGCTCTGGCCAGTTGTTATCATCTTCCTTCATAATCTATGCAAAGCAGCAATTTTCACCCATAATTAATCACAAGTAGTATAAGCACTTCCATATTCACTGCTTACACAACACATAAAAAGATATTTTTCTTTCTAGGTCAAATTGCAAGGGGATTTCAGAATCTAATAGCTGTCAGGATTTCCAATTTTCAAATTTTTCTGAACCACAACAAAAACAAATGTTAAAAAAATCACTAAGAGACAGAAAATCAAGAACCTCGCTCTCGGAGATGATGCGGCGGCACTCTTTGAGGACTGCCGGAGTGAGGAAGACCTCCTTCCGAATCATGGTGTCGTTCTTGTAGTTGGAGTTGTTGGCGTAACGGAGCTTCCCATCAGGCCTGAACTCGAACTCCAGAAACTCGTGTCCAAATTTACCCTTGTGACCCACGTAGTATCTCAGGTAGAACTCTTCATTAGCTTCTTCCATCGCCATGTTCAATTGCCAAAATTTGCAGATTTGCCTCTTCACAGAGCAATGTAAAAGGCCTTAGGCGGCAGTTTTAGCCTAATTGCGCCGACCTCAGAGTCCAAATGGGCTTTATATTTCTTGGGTTTTACTTAATATAATTACATAATTTAGTGGGTGCCACTTAAAACGACAATAATATCACGCCATTTCATAGAAAGAAACGACATGAGTAGATAAGGAGAATTCTTGTACTTCGATTTTGTATTTTGATAACTATCATATAATTTTTTCATAATATTTTATTAAATATTTATCTTTTTTAATATTTCTTTTAGTAAAAAAAATAAAAGGAGACATTAATTAAGAATATAATGTTTCGGTTTAATTGTCCCACGTCGGTAATAAAAGAGACTGATATGAGATTTATAGGCTTATGAGTTATGAACTCTCCCACCCTTCAAGATAGCTTTTGGGGTTGGTTCTCCCATAAGACCTGTAACAATTGATATTATAGCTAACACCACTTCTTCAAATCCTCGGGTCACGCCAACGAGTGGTGACGCCGACATTGTAGTGTTCGCCTAGGGCTAGAAAGGTCTAGCGCACAGCGAGCCCGTGAGTACGTGGGTGATGACGCCGGTACAGCAGTGTTCGCCCAGGCTAGAAAAGGTCTAGCGTACAACCAGCCTACTAGTGCCTGCACTGCGAAGTATGGTGGGATATTACGGTCTAATTGTCCTACATCAGTAATAAAAGAGACTGATGTGAAATTTATAGGCTTATAAGCTCTCTCATTCTTCAAGCTAGCTTTTGGGGTTGGTTCTCCTATAAGACCTGTAACATATAATTATTAAAAATAATAAGAGATCGGAGTTTGATATAAAATTAACGAGTCCAAACGATTTGACCCTGTAATCTAATATAATATTATTATAAGTTTAAGTTTAAATTTAAATTTAAATCCTTTCAAATTATTTGAACTCTGAAAGCTTCGGGATCAAGGTATCATTACCCGAAGAAAACCCTGGCCAATCCATGTGGTCAGCTTGTCGAGCGTCAGCGATAGAGACTTCCTAAATTGGTCCGAGGGTTGTGCTTACATACTAGGCTACCCTTTCGACATAGGTATTGTAAATACTAGGTTATTTGGGACGAGTTCAGATCTTCTGTCTAATATTATGATGTCTTATTGTGTCCAATAAATCACAGTCATTTATTTATGTGGGTTTTGCATGGGGTCCGCGTGAGGCCCACAAAATAAATGACTGAGATTCTATGAGACAGAATAAGACAGAGTAATATTAGACAGAAGATTTGAACTCTATTTGAGACATAGTTCGAATTCGTAGTCAATCCTATTTTCGACAGGAGCCCATTATTTTCGTATCCGTATAAAATAGGTTCATATTTAGCTATTCAATTCTTAAACTTAAGTTATATAATATAAATTTAATTAACTTTAAATTAAATTTAGATTAGATTAATCACGATTCCAATCTGAATTCATCCTGTCCCTGTCGATTATGGCTGTAATTGCAGAACTTTGGTCCATAGCACTCCTTCAAATCTAATGATTATTCAAAATGTATTTGGTAATGGCATAGACAATAGATCACACAATTAAAATACAAAAAAACCAACAATTTATAAGCACTGCCTCTTCGCTAGCCCATGAATCCAACCATTGTTCCTAATACAAGCATCGAACCAAGCACCAAAACGTTCATGCTACTCCAAACTCCAGCAGCTCCATTGGAACCTGTAGGTTTTGAGACTGTGCTGGTGGAACGTGTTGGTGGTGAACCGCTGGCCGGAGTAGTCGACGAAACTGCTGGAGTAGTACTAGTAGGGGTGGTGGTGGAGGTCGGAGTAGTCGAAGAACCAGTCGGAGAAGAAGGGGTAGTGGTGTCGGCCGGAGTACTTGGGGCGGTGGTCGGAGCGGTGGTTGCTGACTCTACGTTGATGGATAGCTTCATGCCTCCACTGCAGTGGCCGAGGGCTGGACAAATGAAGTACATCGGACCAGCCTTGGACAAGGTTATTGTCGTGGCTCCGTCCTTGTACGTCTGGACTGCGTTGCTCGAACTGCAACCGTCGTAGTCGCTCTTTGATACTTCCGCCACCTGGTGGGAGCTGCTGTCGTAGTTGAACACTGCAAGATTCAAAACCAAATCATTAACCAATGTCTGTTCATGATTTTAAGAGTTACCCTTACGAGTTACATCCCATGAAACTCCGTTTCTTGAACCTTGTAAGCCTTTTGATGCTCATTCATTAATCGTCACCGAATAGAATATAACTTACCAAGAGTATCGCCAATATTGAACTTTTCACCAGAAGCCCAAGTGGAATAATCACCGAACTGGGTCCAACCAGTACTTCCACCCACCGTGTGCTCCGCCGCGTAAACCGCCGGCGGAGTGGCCAGCGCAAGAATTATAAGGGCAGTTGCAATAGCCATTTGGACAAGTCTTTACTAATGGTATAGGACAGGAAGTCGACAGAATTTTGAAAGTGTAAGTAAGTGTCACGAATGGGCTGTGACAGGTTGTGTCTTATATAGACAGCTCGTGTTCGTGAGAACTGAGAAATTTATAATTGAAAGAGAGAAGCAGTAGGTAGCCAAAGGCCATTATTTGTTTTATGTTAGCACCTAATGATTTGAAGTAATGTAGCTGTTAATTGGTGGTTATTCTCCCTTTACCTAATCGTCGTGGAAATTAGATATATATATACATATTTTGAATACAGGAGATGAAATACAAAAGCTAAACAGTTATATCCTTACACAGCAGGATTAGACAATCTGAGGGGGCTCTTGAAAATACATAAAACTAATCTGATGTAAATTTGTAGATTTAACTAACCAGTTAGCACATTGATTTTCTACTCGAGAGATATGAAACAGCTTCACTACCCACTCTCTAATCATTAGTAACTTAATACCTTGAACCAAAGAATAATTTGTCAAACTCCTTCCTTTTTAGCAGTGAGTTATCGAGATCAGAAACAATCTCTGTAATAGCCAGGGATAAAATTATGTACAGCTGTAAGTCTTTAGACTTTGCATATTATCAAAATTTTTGCTGAATTATTATTAAGGTTACGACTCGATAAATTAAATCTAATATAACTCGAAGCATGAATTGATTTTATTTTATAATTTATAGATCTAATTTTACTCCGAGTTATTCTTTAAATTGAGTTAAAAGAGTCGGATTGGATTAAATTTTGGGCAACTAATTAAAGATTATGATGGACCAACAAAAATTATAAAGTCAAATTAATATTGTTCTACCTCGAAAAAAACAAATTAGCCTCTCGTTATAAATTGCCTCTCATTTGTGATCTTTAACTCATATAATAGTGAAAAGTCATACTACGCGAGATCTAATACCTGGCCGTTACAAACACCACCTAATTATACATTCATAAGAAGCATCGTACCCACTTTCACGAGCTTTGCATCATTTAAAATTGTGTTGGTTATATTGAGCACAATGATTGTCACCTATTCGATTGACTTTGAACACATGACCAGTTAGGCCGGGTTGTTGGGTACTGAAATTTATGCTAAGAAAAGTATACATGCATGTGTTGGTTGCTCCACTAAGATTCCAAATCAAAGCATTGCATGAAAAGAGGTCAATTATGTAAGTGGATTGAATACTAATATCCTTATTTTTTATAAAATAAATTATTTTTTTATGATTTTAATATATTAATAAAGAATAACATTATATTGAGCTGAATTCAATTTGTTCTTTTTTTTTTTGTTTGAACCAATTTAATATAATGTTTTAAAAATCATATTGAAAAGATAAAAAGTTTAAAGGTTTATCTAATATTAAACCGTCATAAAATCGACATACAATAAAAATTGCATAAAATTTAAGAACTTAAAATAGAATTAAAGAAAAAGAATATCTTTACCTATTGAAGAGATTGAAGTTTGATCGAATAAAGAGAGTATCAAATAAAAACTAATTAGTTTATTATGATTTATAAAAAGTAGATAGTTTGTAAAAATTGACCTACTAATTAATAATCGATTGATTTTTAATAAGGCTAATTACCAAAAAATCCAAAATTTCGACAATTTTTGAATTATAGCCCGAAGTTTAAAAAGTAACAATAAAATACTCAAACTTTTAATTTTTTTCAATTTTTACCCGAACTTAAAAAATGAGCAATAAAATGCTCAAACTTTCAATTTTTCCAATTCTAGCTTAATGTTAGTGTTTCCGTTAAGTTTGCTGATGTGACTTGCTACGTGTTTAAAAATCCTTAACTATTAATACAAATCAGCCAAAATTAACACAACAAATGAAGATTAATGAAACGATGCTGTAATCGTGTAACTAAAATGATATCATTATTTAAAAATGACCTAAATCAAATTACGCAGCTCCAACAACCTTACACTTTGATTTAAGTTCTTCTCTTCATTTTCAATTTGTTCTCTTGATGCCCTCACCCCTCGATTTTCAGATTATGCAACCTCAATGCCCTCATATTAAGAGCATCAAGAGAACAAACTAAAAATGAAAAGCTTACTGGTATAGTACATTGTAATGCGAGAGTAGTTTGGGGCATCAAAACAACAAACAGAAAACAAAAGATTAAGGACATCGGGAGAACAACAGATAACGTCGGGTTAGAATTGAATAAATTTGAAAGTTTGGATATTTTATTACCACTTTTTAAAGTTAAAAAATTGACGAAAATTTAGTTTTTTTTAATAATTAGCCTTTTTTAATAATAAAAGTTATTAAGATAAATCAAAATGATAAATTCAATGATTCAAGTTTTCAACGGTTGGAACAACTGAACCAGTTTAATTTTTTAATCATTGATTTAAGATTTGATTAGATTCAAAGACCCCTCTCCAAGCTATGTTTAAGTTGAATTCTCGTGGACTCAAATTTTTATTTTTATTTAACCTATTATTTATATGTTTAATCATATATTGTGTTACTGTCAAAATAATAGGTATAATACATAACAGTAATGATGAATTGTAACGAAGTCCAATATAAAGATTTGCCTGTTTTGGGTTATGAATCCTTTTTATTTAGCTGTTCTCTGTCCTTGAGACAATTGTCTAATCAAGTTCTAAAAACTAACATGTAACAGCATACAGAACAGAAGCATCTCTAAGCCTTGTATATAGAAGTAGTGAAATCCCATTACTATTTCGAGATCCTTTGTTATTGATGCTTCTAATCGAACTGACTAAAAGGGCTCTCACCCCAATAAAGATCACTAGTACCAATTGCGTCTCGTCTTATTGCGTCCCAAGCATCTTGAAGATTGATGTTGATGTCATTACCCTCGACCTTCTGGTTCTCCAAGATCTGACCAGAAACCAGATTGGTACCATCAGAATTATTTTCTAGCTTCTCCTTAAAATCCATGAGCTTCTTTTCCAAGCAACCTATTGATTCTTTCAAAGCATCTTCTGATAACCCCTCAAGCCACTTGGTCAGCTCCTGAAACTTGTTCGCCACAACTTTTCTCTTCTTCTTGTCCAATCTCCTCTTCTTCTCTACCAAAGTGTCCATCAACGTGAGCTTACGCTTGTTCTTGGGTTCAATTCCTTTGAACTTGCTTATGGAACTCCTCAATTGTTCTCCGTTCTCAGGCCATGTGTAGAGAGTTCCGTCATGGGAGTAAATCACTATCGAAACAGAGACGCCACTCAATTTCTGGAGCTCGTTAGCTTTCTTGAACAGTGTAGGCTGTCTCTTCAAAAAGCTGCTAATTTTGGTGGCTTTGTCGTCCCTCCGTATCTTACTGATGAAGTTATCCTTTCTCGGCACTTTACCACCAACAGACCTCTTCTTTTGGCCGGTTTCCTGCAGCAGCCATTAATGAACGTGAATACCGCCATGACTAAACCGCAAAATCATATATGCACGAAACTAAATTGATTAACTTACATAGCCAGAAGAAGCAGGATGGTGGGCATTGAGATACTCGTTGTTTGAGTGAACTGTTGGAACCATACTTGTAATGGGGATGTTAGTTTCTGAGTTTTAGTGATTGAACAGCTACTTGGGCATGTATATATATATAGAAGCCAAAATAGTTTTCCAAGAGGACGCAGAACTTCCCATACAAAAATACAAATAGAATATTTTTATTCCCAAAACAGAAAGATTCTCACTTTAACGAAGAAAGATCTCCACTTTAAGTAAGGATTCGATTGAGTTAGTGCAAGAAAGCACAGGTTTGGACGCCCTTAGATCTTCTGTCCCAAAAATTGTGTATCAATTCTGTCTCATTTGATCCTAACTATCTATTTTTATAGGTCCTATCACTATAACAAATATATACAATTTGCGACATTTAAAAAAAACGTCACGAATTGTTCAGTCTTTTCATGACGTTTAAAAAACGTCACGAAAAAAGCTAATTTTTTGCAACGTTTGTATAAAACGTCACAGATTTATCATACTTTTTGTGACGTTTTTTCAATAAACCGTTGCAAAATAGGATTCGTCACGTTTTATTAAAGGAAACGTCGTTGTTTGTTCAGTTAATATTTAAAAGTTTTTGTTTCCCACCATTTTCCTAATTTCTTTTGTCGCGTTCTTCTTCTGGTTTCTTCTTCTTCTCTGCCTTTCGGTCCTTAACAAATAACCCCTCTACTCTTTTCCATTCCCACTCTCTTCTCTTTCACCAAAGACCCATCACTCATTTCTCTCTTTCAGCTCTCCCTCCTCACTCTTCCCTTCTATGGCTCACTGTTGCCGACGATTCTCCAAGAAAAGCTGGTCCTATAGACCTACCTCTCTCTTCCTCGCCTACCATTTTCTCCACTACCGATGACCCTTCGTATTGGGACCCGATCTCGGGACTGGACCCCAACCGGAAAAGCGGAACCAAAGCGAAGAACGGAGGCTCGAAACGGAAATACGAAAAACGAAAAGATCGGCGAATCGAACGAAAGCGAAAGAAGCGAAACCTAATCGAAATTGAATGCGAAACGGCAACATAAGAAGAAGGTCAAAGAAACGGAATCGAATTCTAATCGAAGCGAAACAAAGTCCGATAGCAAAATGCAAAACAAAATCGAATTCAAATCACATAAGGACAAAAAACACATGTCCGACATCCGGGAACGAAAAATTTCACAAAGCGTCGCGTTGGAACCCTACGACTAAT
>JANITX010000010.1:51504478-51516155 GCA_027564395.1 Erythroxylum ulei | reverse complement strand
CAATTTGTTAGCGTCCTCCACTCCACCATCTGCTTCTTTTACCAACCTTCTTTTGGGCATTCACCACTTACTACACCTCCAATGGATAGTGAAGGCTAGGCATATTTACCGTGAAGCTAATCGAGCTGCGGATTGGCCAGCGAACCAGGCCAAGTCTCTAGCACTAGGCGTCCATTGGTATCAAAACCCTCTTGTAGGTTGTGCTACTATCCTTCTCCAGGATATATCTAGGGTTTCCTTTCCCCGCTTGATAACTTAGTATGCTTGTAACTTTCCTCTTATCACAAAAAAAAGTAACGTAGCTGTCAATTGGTGGTTCTTCTCTCCTAAGCTAATCATTGTGGAAATTAGATATTCTCTTTGCTGCTGACTTACTGAGGTTATTCGAAGATTGACTCTCTCGAGTTTGACATGTTTATTCCTTATGTCCAATCTTTATATAAAACACCAACTTGAAAAGTATCATATATCTTACATTAACTCAACTAGGCTTGGCACGAAAAGATCAACTTCAACCCGAGCTTAAGAAATACATGTCGATCTCACTAAATTTTGAATTAAATATGAGTTTAATAAAAAATAAATTTCAAACTTTAGAATCTCAAATTCAGGTAAGGGTAAGGTTCTAAGCTACTAGACCGCCTCAGATAGGGAAGAGATATCTGGGCTTGGCCTAGCCCGTTCTTATATTTTTTAAAAAATTAAAAAACGTCATTTTTTAATTGTAGAATCTCAAATTCAACTTAATTTAAATTTTAAAAATTAATTTAGGAAGTCCAAATTTGATTGATGTTTAAGTTAATGTTAAAATTTGAGAAAGTATATTCTGATTAAAAATATAACTATTTAAGACGAGTTAAGTTTATTTTATATTTTATATATCTAATTTTACTCTGAATTAATTTAAAAAAATGAAACAATGAATTTAAATAATCGAATCAATCAAAATTTAGGCAACTAATAAAAATTATAAGATCAAATTAATATCGTTTTGCTTAAGAAAATATCTTTAACATATAGAGTAAACTCCACATGCAATTGAAGGATTGAAAAATCATGGCATACGAGATCTAATGACTTGGCCATTACAAATATAACCTAATGATTGTTGGGACATGATCCTCTGTCCCAAAAATTGTGTACCAACTCTGTCTCATTTGATCCCAATCATTTATTTATGTGGAACTCACAAAAATGAATGGTTGGGATCAAATGGGACAAGATTGGTACATAATTTTTGGGACAGAGAATTTGAGGGCATGATTGTCACCTATTTGTATTGACTTTGAATTCACGACTGGGTTGTTGGGTACTAAAATTTATGCTTAAAAAGTATACATGTCTTTGTTGTTCTACTGGGGCACAGGGTGGCCGCCGTTCCCCTTTTTGTGTGCCATTTGGGCTCTTCTCTATCCATTCATTCATTATACAGGATGGTATATAGAAACGAACATAGATGAATTGATCTCGTTCTACCAATCTACCAATCAAAGCCTTAAAAGTTTTTCATAATTATTCTTATGATTTTGATATATTAATTAAGGATAAAAATAAACAGACCTGGGTTCAATTTGATCTTTTTTTTGTCCGAACCTAGTCAATATAATTTTTTTTTAAAATCAAATTGAAAATTAAACCTATAAAATAAAATATTTAAAATTTTAATTGTTCAGTCGGTATTAAACTGTCAAAACTAGTATACAATAAAAATCAAATAAAATTGAAGAACTTAAATTATGATTGAAGCATGATACTATCTTTATTTATTGAAGAAATTGGATCAACTAAATCGGTTTTGATTTTTTAATCAATGATTGGATTCGAAAGGGTTTTCAATTCCAAGCTCAACTTGAACTCTAATGAACTCAAAATTTTATTTTTATTTAACCAATTATTTATATGTTTAACCGTACATTGTGTTACACACTTACACTATATCTAAATAATAAATATAATACATAAGAAAGTTGATGATGTCTTAAAGACAATTGACTAATCAAGTTTTAAATACTAAAAAGATAAAAGTAGGCTTGTTAAAAATGATATATATGTCTCGCTGATTTGCGAAATTTGAAGAGATTTAGTCTCTATTTAGTTGGGCTTATGCTAGTCGAACTTTTGTCAGTAACAACTTTTTTGTCTGTAAGGTTAATTTTAGAAAACTTTTCTAAGAAATAGTTAACTGTATGAATGTCATTTAAAAAACAGCTCTTTTGAAAAAAGTTTCTTACAATAAACTGTTTGACAATATAAAAATTGAAGTACTTCTAATTTTAGCTATTTTATTTTGCAATAAAAATTATTTATATATATATATATAAATTATTTAAAATATATTAAACAATATATAATGTAAAATATATTAATTATTATATAATTTTAAATAACTTATGACAGAGAAACGTAACGTCGTAAGTTTGTAAACAAAAAAAAAAGTAGAAAGTACATTGCAACATGTAATAACATACAGAAGCATCTCTGAGCCTTGTATATAGAAGTTGTGAAATTCTAGTACTATATTCGAGATCAAATGTTATTCTAATCGAACTGACTAAAAGGACTATCAATTCAATAAAGATGACTAGTACCAATTGCATCTCGTCTTATTCCGTCCCAAGCGTCTTGGAGATTGACGTTAATGTCATTACTCTGGACCATTTGGTTCTCCAATATCTGACCAGTAGCTTCTCTATCTAGTTTCCCCTTAAAATCCATAAGCTTCTTTTCCAAGTAACCTATTGATTCTTTCAACGCATCTTCTGATAACCCCTCAAGCCACTTGGTCAGCTCCTGAAACTTGTTCGCCACAACCTTTCTCCTCTTCTTCTCCAGTCTCTTCTTCTTCTCTGCCAAAATGTTCATCAACGTGAGCTTGCGCTTGTTCTTGGGTTCGATTCCTTTGAACATGCTTATGGAACTCCTCACTTGTTCTTCGTTCTCAGGCCATGTGTAGAGAGTTCCGTCTCGTGAGTAAATCACCATCAAAACAGAGACTCCACATAACTTCTGGAGCTCGTTAGCTTTCTTGAACAGTGTAGGTTGTCTCTTCAAAAAGCTGCTAATTTTGGTGGCTTTTTCGTCCCTCCTTATCTTGCCGATGAAGTTATCCTTTCTCGGCACTTTACCACCAACACACCTCTTCCTTTGGACGATTTCCTGCAGCAGCCATTAATGGACATGAACACCACCATAACTTAACTGCAAAATCATATATGCATGAAACCAAATTAACTTACGTAACCAGAAGAAGCAGGTCGGTGGACGTTGAGATACTCATAGTTTGAGTGAAGTGTTGGAGCCATACTTGTATTGGGAATGTTGGTTTCTTTGTGATTGAGCAGCCACTTAGGCATGCACATATATAAAGCCAAAATAGTTTTCCTAGAGGACTCAGGACTTCCCATCCAAAAATACAAAGAGAATATTTTCATTCCCAAAACAAAAGATTTTCACTTTTGAGGAAGGAAGATTTCCACTTTAGGACTACAATAATCATTAAATTGATGATCTCTTATTTATTTTTTGTTTTCTTTATATTAATACAATGCAAAATAATTATTTTTAAGTAAATTATTAAGTACTTTCATTAAATTATATATAACTTATTATCTATTTAACAAATTAATAATTCAAAATTAAGTAATAAATTCTATTATCTAAATCTTACCACTAATAATAATTTTAATTATTAATAATAGATAATTTTAATAGATAGAAGTTTTGATATAACAGCTGGAAGTTTCTGGAATTGATTTTCGATCCGACTTGGGCCCAATGTAAGTTCTCTAAACGCAGACTATTTGGACTCTTTCAATTGTCGTTTCGTTCTCCTTTCACATTCCGCTTTTGCAACGTCGTTGTGTTAGTTATTTTCTTCGATCTCTCTTGGCTAGTTTTTTGCCGCGATACTTTGGGAGTCACCGGCCATAAGATCGCCGGAGAGATATTATACTCCGGCACCATCGCCGACGCCGACACCTTGTAATATTATCTTGCCACCATGACTACCGAGTAGTAAGTTCCAACTCATGTTTTTAGTATGATTTATATAGAAGCTTGTAAATATGCTTTCAATGCACTTACCATAGTGGCTTCGAACGCCGCGTTACGAGACCGCTTTATTGATGGTTTAGGACCTGAGATGCCTTTGTGTGGCGATGAATCGTTCCTAGTAATTGATTGGATGCCTGATTTGGTTCGTAAACCCTAAAACTTTGAGTTTTGGTTTAGATCTATTTGATTGAGTTGAAATTCATTCTACTTTGTTGACGTTTATTGCCCAGAGCGGGTAAGCTAATTTTTTGTGTCACGGTCAACTTTTGACACCTATTTCGTTATGATAGATTGTTTCTATGACCATTCGCTGGTTTTCGATTATTATGTTTGAATTTTGGGTGAGGAATTTGATATAGATGAAGTCAGAAGGTTATCTTTTGGATAATAAAGTAATTGATTCTGCAGTACAGGTCTTCGAGGATTTTTCTCTTCTTAATACATTCAGAAACAATAAATTGCTGATAAGATTTGTTGAATGTGAGATTTCTCAGCCCGAAAATTTGTTCACTATGCTACTTCTTTACACGTGCTAATTTTTACTCTGTGGACTCTTCTCTAGGAGAAGTTTTTTCTACAATCTAGCTTCTGCATAGTTGAGATAGCAATTCTGGTTACGATTCATCAACTGCAACATAATTTTCATCTTATAAAATGGTTTAGAATGATGACTGAAGAAGAAAGTTAACAATCTGTAAAATATAATTAGCTGGTTGACATGTTCATATTGATAGGCTATGATGATGTGTATATGCTTTTTGGATGCATATTGGATATATATGATCCAAACAAATACCACCCGCTTGACTCTTCCTTGCTCAATTTTGCAGTGATTATCTGTTCAAGCTTCTTCTCATTGGAGATTCTGGTGTTGGCAAATCATGTCTTCTTCTAAGATTTGCTGTACGATCCAAAAAATACTGATATTGAATTTCATTGACATGGCTAATTAATTTCCTGTCCCTTGCTTTGCTTTCTACTAGGAAGTGACCTTATCTAAGTGATTAAAATTGCAATTTAGTCTCAGAGATTATCCATTAACTAACATGTAAAGGCATTTTTAAAAGGGGTAATATCTTTGAATAGTTACCAAGACTTGTATACATATTCTTGCATATTAGTGATTGATGTTGATTGTATGTCAAGTTCTCTCTAAAGAGCTAATTGTTTTAGACTTGATAGCCTCATTAATGCCTTTAATGCAGGATGACTCATACATTGAGAGTTACATAAGCACCATAGGCGTTGATTTTGTAAGTAACAGCTATTGATGCCGCCAACATTGGTTTATCTTTCTATAAAATATTTTCTATTTGCCCCTTGAAATTATGTTCATTTCGTTTTTTTGGTAGAAAATACGTACAGTGGAGCAAGATGGGAAGACTATCAAACTTCAAATTGTATGATTTTTTCCCCCCTTTCCTTAATGTATATATGCATTTTGGATGCTGCATTAAATGTATCGTCATCCATCATGATTAAGTGCTT
Organism: Erythroxylum ulei; assembly: GCA_027564395.1. NCBI lineage: Eukaryota > Viridiplantae > Streptophyta > Magnoliopsida > Malpighiales > Erythroxylaceae > Erythroxylum > Erythroxylum ulei. The sequence continues at coordinate 51,510,614 of JANITX010000010.1, read as the reverse complement.
GACTTCCATTTTGTTTCCTTGCAGTGGGACACTGCTGGACAAGAACGATTTAGAACAATCACCAGTAGCTACTATCGTGGCGCACATGGCATCATAGTAATGTTTCTCACTTTTGTAGCTTCCTTTTCTAGTTTAACATTATTGATTGTCATCATAAGACGCATCTTCTTTGGTGGATCCTGTTGTAGATTGTTTATGATGTGACTGACCAGGAAAGTTTCAATAATGTGAAACAATGGCTGAGTGAAATTGATCGTTATGCTAGTGAAAATGTCAACAAACTTTTGGTTGGCAACAAGTGTGATCTCACTGCAAATAAAGTTGTATCATATGAAACAGGAAAGGTATAGCCAAGTTTTCTCATATTGTTTAACTATTTGTGGCAAGTGCCTCATTGGCTCAATTTGTTTCCTGCCTCCTAATTGTTATTTCTTGGATTCGTGAGTAGGCATTAGCCGATGAGATAGGCATTCCTTTCATGGAAACTAGTGCAAAAGATGCTACTAATGTAGAACAAGCTTTCATAGCTATGGCGTCTTCAGTCAAGGATAGGTATGATCCCATTTCTATATGGCTATGAAAAAAATATACAAAATATATAATTCAATACTTATTAGATCCCACAGTTAATAAGTTGACATGCCTTAGTGGACCATGGAGATTGACTCAGTAGCATCTTTGCTATTCCCTTTGACTTCATGAAATAAAGGCAACCTTTCCTGGTCTATGATCAGCATGAAAGGAAGGACTAGACCCCAATTTCTTTCTGATATAAATATTCCAACGGTTAAGTATCCCTTTAGTTTGGCTAGAATAAATCTATGAAGTCATAAGAGGTTCTAGTTTGAATAGGTTTTAGCTGGAATGTGGCCAATTTATCAAGAGATTGCAGTCTCAATTCTAAAGTAAACAGAGGATTTTGCGCAGGTGGGTGCAATATGACCTTCGGGAAAATTGGTTGAACATCAATTGAGAATGTAGACATAATTTGCTTTTATTGGGGCTAAGAGTTCCGTCATCATTTACCATGATGATTGAGACTGATCAATTTGAACCTTAAACTAGGGAATGTACTGATGATTTCATACATGATTGTGGCATGTGTAATTTAACCATACTGGTTGGTATGGCATAAAATAAAGCTCATTAACGTACCAAATGCTGATCCTTGAAGTTGGTTTGCAATTTTTTTGGCACACTGTTAATCACAAGACTATTCATAGTGTTAATCTATTGCCTTTTCTACTATTCATACAGAATGGCGAGTCAACCAGCCATGAACAATGCGAGAGCTCCAACAGTGCAAATCAGAGGACAGCCTGTTGGTCAGAAGAGTGGATGCTGCTCTTAGTGCAAAATGAAAGAAAACCTACTAATTGTCATATGGCCTGTAAGATATTTACTTTCCATAATTTCCTTGAAGTTGAACCCGTATTTCTGTTAGACCTTCCTCATAATATGGTACTGAAACTGTTGCAACAAGATTATGATCTTTAACTTGAATATGGGTCTTGTACAAATTAGAAATGGTAATATATATGTTTAGTAGTATTGTTGCATCTGTTACCCATTCATTTTAATGAAGTTGAACAGCCTTCTTATTTTCATGTTTGATGTTGTATGGTACATTTAAGAAGAGCTTTTAACTAGATTTGGTTAAACTTCTCAAGTAATTTTAACCAGCTCAAGCTAAATTGACTAAAAGACGTTTAAGACTTAAAAGGTTCAATCGATATTAGATTGTCATAAAATTGACTAAAGATTGAATAATTTAAAATATAATTGAATTTTTTTTTTGCTTACGTATCGAATATTTAGAAGTTTAATTGAAAGTTAGGATGTTAATTGAAAAGATAAGAATTGTTTTTGTTTATAAAAATTAATCGATTGATTAATTAACTAATCAATTTTTAATAACATTATTAAAGCAAATTAAATTGAAAACATGAAAATTAAACAAAATTTTAAATTTTGTACTGTTGAATAAGCGGAAATTAAGAACTCTCTTTTTATAATAACGTTTTTGTACATGGTATGTATATTAAATACTTGGAAGAGTTAATATGCGGATAAAATGATACGAATTTTTTGAATTTCATTTATTCGTGAAAGCAATCTTTGTTAAAAATTTTAAACTAGAAATTTGAAGAAGATGACTTTTAAGTTGTTTCGAGAAGACGGAAGATGTGGGCTTTCACAAAGTTTTAAGCCCGACCCGACCACATAATTAAGTTACTCTCTTTCGCGCTCAAAGTGCATACGTTCAAATTTGAAGTGAACACGTTAGGTTCTGGAAGAAGCCAGTTATTAGCTACAGGAACCTTCTCTCTCTCTCTAGGAAATATCCCTTTTGAGCTCATGTCTCTCCGAGAACTATCCCGTCCATCACATCACATGTCTCCGATCTTTGTAGTTATATTCATTTTCAGTTATTTTCATCTCTGTCCGTCTCTGAGTGAGAGTTCTTACCCGCGGTAATTTGGGAGATATGTCAGTGTAAGCTAGCCGGAGAGATATCGCTCTCCGGTGCCAATGCCTCCTACCGCGATAGTGCTTCCGTGCCTTCCTCATAGGAAGTTTCAGCTTCTTCTAGCTCCTTCCGTTCATTTTTTCGCATCTATATGTATACCCTCTTGGATTCACATACGGTAGTTAGGGCTTGGATAGATGCATTACGAGGCCGCTAGGTATTCCTGAGGTCATATTATATGTTTTATAACGATGAATCTGATACTTAAATAATGATTTGAATTCTAAGCCGTAGGATTTGGAGTTTTCTTTTGGATCAATTTGATTAAGATTTATTAAACTCTGTAATTTCTGTTACTGCCTATCGTGGACAAACTAATTTTTTAACGTAGATATATACATGGGATTATCGATTTGGTTTTCTCTCGTGGCTGTCAAATATTGTCAAATTGAGAATTTAATTTAGTCCGAGTTTTAGGATTTGAGTGGGGACAATACAATTTGAGTTTGGTGGATGACTATTTCTCTAACTTTAATTCTTCACAGATGCAATAGAAACCGCCGTGAACGTTCTCGATTCTGGACCAGCAAGTAAATGAGTCTTGAAAATGCTCATACTACTATCAGATGTGCTTGTCTGTGTCACGTCCGGGGAATGACTGAGATTTCGTTTCTGTTTGACTTCTTTTCTTGTGCTTGGATTTGGTAACCTTGAAATTTTTTTACTGTAATAGAAAGGCTTAGATTGGTGACCTAAGAAGAAAATCGACAATTGGACCAAAAAAATTGTTTTACCCACGGGCTTATGTTTTCAAATTTCATTCAATTGGTGTGTCTTTGGTTTAGTTGCACTTCAAGTTTCCGCAACTTTATATACATTTAGATTGACTTTGTCTTTTCTTTCTATGAGATTGCTTTATAATCATAGCATGCCGTGATGTTAATTGATTCCTTGTCTTGACGTAAGTGATCAACAAATCATTTTAATGTCTATCATATGCATAAACTTACAAAGTAACCTAAGTCCATATTTTTCTCATTGAGATGGTCATTGTTTTGTTTTTTCCTAAGTAACTTTGCATATTAGAAGTGCTTTCTAGTTCCAGGTCCTTACGCATCTTTCTTAATAGTTAGCTGCATTGAAATGAACAAAGATGATCTGAACTGGCAATCCTATTGACTATTGGAGTTGTTGTAATCACAATTATAAATATTGTAATATATATGGAACTGTCCTCTGGATCCATTAATCCTGTTCAGGTTTAAAACTTGATCATCATGTGGGTTTTTGCTCAAACTTTCTGAAAACTTTTATTGGCACAGATCAAATAGTTATTGATGCTTGTGCTTTGAATATGTTGTTCATGATTTTCAGTTGGTCTCTAGACACACCACTGAAATTGCTGGGTTTCTGGGACTATTTATAGTACCGGAATTACTGTAGGGAAATTGGATGACAAAGTAGTTATAAAAATCTAATATGAATATACGCTCATTTCTTAATTTCTGTGGCATTGTATTAAGCTGATTGTATCACGTTGACTTCTGCTAGTTGTTCTGCACTTCTATTGACAAACAAACGTCTTTAACGCCGGATAACTCCAGCGGTTGATTTTCCAATTAACTATTTGCGACTGGCCAGTGAACTTTGTTTTTGTTTTCCGACATTGGTTCCCAATCGTGTTGTATTTCTTACGTACTGTCGAGCAAGAAGGAAAGTGCATTAAACTTATACTCCTTTCGATTTATAATAAGTGTCGTTCTAGATATATTTTAATTATTTAAAATAAGTATTATTCATTACTTCGTATGCATGTTTGTAATTTTATTTCCAAAATTAACTTTTAATTTCTTTCTTATCTTAATTACACAGATCATAATTTCAAGACAATTTAACATGCAAAATTCAAGTGATAAAATAATTTCTCTCTTCACGAGGTAATTTCATGGGCGTATTAATAAGGGCATATTTATAATTTTATTAGTTTTCTTAATAATTGTACATTTTTTTAAAACGATACTTATTATGAATCGGAGGAAGTTTATTTTTTGGCCCTTTAAAGCCCACATTTAAAAACTTAGGGCTAGGATAAAGCCCTTAAACATTAATTTAGCCCAATATTAAGCCAGAATCCCATTAAGCAAAATTTAGGCCCAAATTAAGCCCATTAATCATCAACTTTAGGTCATTGAACATTATTTGCTCTTGTAGCCCATAACATAATATTAAGGCCCAGAATAAAGCCCATTAAGCAAAATATATCTCAAATTTAAAGCCCATTAAACATTAACTTAGGCCCAAGATGAACTTAATAATCATTAAACATCATTTAGCCGAATTTGTGGCAAATTATTGCACTTAGGACCGTTAGATTAGGCCTAATTAAAGCCTATTAAACATTACTTGTCTAAATGGCCCGTTTTTGGAACCCATTACGCGTTAATTAAGTACTTGTTAAACCCCATTAAGCTAAACTCGGCCCATATTAAGGCTCATCGAACACCATTAATTTTGCCGTTAAATTGGGTCCAACTTGGGGTCCATTATACATTTATTAGTTCCTCATTATAGTCGAGCAAAACTTAGGCCCATTCAATATTACAGACCCATGTTAACACATTTAATTAATGTCGGCCCATGCTAACACATTAAATTGTTTTCAGCCCAATTATAAAGACCATATATTATCAAGTACCTTAAGTTCAAACAACCAGGAGCCCATTAAGCTCCACCGGATTTCTAATCAAAATAAGACTAATCAACCCATCAACATCAGCATTTCACGTATTCGATAATGAAACCGAGCAAAGATATGTGAAGGGAAGTGCTTAAATAGTTTAATAAGCGCAAATTATCAGATCATTATATATCACTATAGCATGGCGTGGCAATCATTGGGAGACGGAGACCAAATTGGAACAAACGGAACACCTAAATATACATAATTGGAGAGACATATAAAATTTAAGAACCGACCGAATTATTTAAGTCATTTGACTCTTACCAAAAATATAAGGGCAGTAGTAGTAAAGATAGTAAGAGGGGTTCCGTGTATCTCACTTCACTTGCCACCCAAGGTTGGGAACTGACCAGGATCTTCAATGGAAGGGGCTACTGGTGTCACATTGCTCATTAAATCTCCTCCTCGCCCTTCTCCTCTTGCACTACTACGCAGCCGAGGAGGACTACGCCCTCCTCGGCCTCCTCGGCTCCTGCCACGACCACTGGGGCTAAAGTATCTTTCTCCTTCCGCTGGCTTTAAGAAGTCATTAATGCTTACCGACTGTAACACATGAGGAGGAAATCAGAATAAAGACTTAAAGACAACAACTGAGCTATTCATATATGGCAAAGTTCAGGAAAGTTTCTTATGATCGACTATAAAGAGTTATAATTGTACACCTTCTTAGCCTTCTCATCCTTCTCAGATGCTTCTTTGCGCTTATCCTTGTCAGAACCCTTTGATCATCAAAGAACAATTAGAAAAAGGGAAGACAAAAATCATTTTCTCTTAACATAGTTAACGGTCAAAATCAAAAGATAATATTGATCTTTACAAGTTTAATGAAAACGTCATCATTGCCCTTCTTGCTTGAAAGCTGCTGCATGGACTCAAATTCTTTAGCATCGACCTTTCTTTCTTCAGTCTTATGTGCCTGCAAGGCC
>JANITX010000010.1:51407475-51419206 GCA_027564395.1 Erythroxylum ulei | reverse complement strand
ATTACAATACTCATAAATTACACAACCTTTCATCTTCAAATTCCATAAACTCTTCATTTCCGTAACTCCTTGCACAACCTTTCATCTTCAACTTCCATAAACTCTTCATTTCCATAACTCCACAAACCAGTCATGAATCAAGTTTAACTTCCAACAGTGACATGTTCTTAAGCAAGCATTAGTTTCAACCGAAGCTTGTAGTCGTCTCAAGACATTCTTAGGTTCGCTGTCGCTGGTTTCACTATTATCGATGCTACTGCCTGAGCCGCTGCGCGTTGCTTGATATGCATTTTACAGTTTGGTTTTGGTGGCAGAATCATATTCAAATGGCACTTTTCACAAGCTATATTGCTGGATTCGTCAGATAGTTAAAGAGAAGCTTGTGAATGAATTTGGTGTTCGGAATCGTGTACTTCTGCCGCGGAGTCTCAGAGATGTTAATTGATCACCACCATAATGAGTTGAAGTGTGAGTTATGTTGTGTGCTTGATAGAGTCGAATTGAATTATACGTTATGTCGTGTGTTTGAATTGTAAGGGGTAGATTTCCATTTTGGTGTGCGAATAAATGTAAGCTAGTGTTGGAGCATGAAAAATTGTATATTATTAAACTTGTAACTAATTATCAATAACATCTACTCTTAAATTTTGGGAAATAAATAAATCTAGTCCTTACATATTTTTATTTATTCTACTAATAAGTAATAACTATTCTTCTTCGAGACATATTTATACTTCTCGCGAGTAACCCTGCCGAAACTTCTTATCCTTTCTTTGACGCCTGAATTTTGAGCTCTCAAGCTCTAACCCAGATAGGAAGTCTAAATTTTCTGGCCATTTCTGGGTTTTGCGTGCAGATTCTTGCTCTTCATTTTACTGGTACGGTTTAGGGTGTCTAAATTGTGTTTTGTTTTGCCTTTTGTTTTCAAAGTAAAATCCATGCTTGAGTGTTCCTCTGGATTTGTTTATTTATTCCTTTATTGCTTTATTGTACGTTTTGGGGTGTCGAGAAATCTCTGTCTCTCTCTGGTTTGTTTGCTTTTATTGACTTTGCCTTTTGTGTTTGGCGTGGATTTGAAGGGTTGGTGTGGACTAGAAAACATAGTTTAAGCCTTAGATGGACTTGGCAATTTTCTGCTTTCTCAGCTAGCGGGGTTGCGTATTCGGCGCTTTTGTCTTAATTAATGGTAGTTGTAGTTCCTAAGTTCTCCTATACTCTGTGCTGGATTGAGAGTGAAGTTAAGAATTTGCAGGAGTCATTCTTGGGTTTTAGTTGTTTGATCTGGTGAGTTTTCCAAAGAATTTTTTTTAAAAAATGTTTCTCACAGAGAAGGTTTATAAGATTTTGCATGTCGATGACTTTCTTGACCTAATTATTTGTTTTTTTTGTTTTTTCTTCTTTTAATATTGGCCATAGAATGAGAGAATACCAGAAAATAAAAAGAAAGTTGAGGCTCAAATTTCTAGTTTTATTTATCATTTTGAAATTTTAGCACTATTTGGAAACGGATTAAGTAGATACTAACGTAGATTTGTTGGCATCGAAATGGAAGGTCTGGCACAGATTTGCCATTTGGATTCTTAGTTGTCAAGAGTGTTCTCTCTCATTTATGCCTTCTTTTTCCTTTTACGAAAAAAAAAAACAGATTTGATTTTATCCCTGTACGTGAATGGTAAATGTAGTTTCTTGAAGTCTACATTCTTATATGTTATGCCCGGATAGATTCAGTGTCTTTGATGGCTAAGAAAGTAAAATTGTTAACATGGGTAGGAAATGAAAATTACAGGTATTGGGCTGTTTGCAAGATTTAAATGTTTCTGTGAGCTGAAGTATGTACTAACCTCTCCAATTCTATTTGAAGGGTTTCTCAGTAGGTGATTCCATGTGATGATATATCAGGCATGGAAAGAGTTCCAGAACATAAGATCCTTCCTGGAAAATTGCCTTCCATGGGTGGTCAGATACTGAATGCATATATGTCCTCAGGAAGAGAAGCCGGCCAGGGCACTAAGGTGCAGATAGGGTTGGTAAGAGATGCAGTGGCTCGTTTTACTGCTCAAGAATCCCATGTTATGGATTTTCCTGTACCTGTAAGGCCGTGGAAAGGAAAAAGTTTTGTGCCTTTGCAAGAAGAGCCAATGCCTGATGTCATTATATCTAAGGACAGTGGTGATTCGTTTGGGGATGATGGCCCTAGTTCTTTCTCAGGGGCTAGCCATCCACCGGAACCTATTGATACGGATCTAATGAAAGCTGTGTATGTACCGATTAAGAAATCAGAGGCTGCATGCCTTATGAAAAACAGGTATGTGAAGGGGCCTTTTCTGGAAGATCTATCCATCAGAGTTCCTCCAAGGAAACCAAGCCCTGTCGTCCTTTCACCGGCAGAAAGTCTGGTTGAAGAGCCTAATGATTTAGTTGTATCACCTTCTCCATTCTCTGTTCCTCGTCAATCTCAAAATACAGAAAATGGTCTCCTACCACCTGATTCAGAGGAGAAAGAATGTGTATGGGATGCTTCTTTGCCGCCAAGTGGTAATGTTAGTCCCCATAGTAGCATTGATAGTACTGGTGTATTCACAGCTATGAGTGTCGTTCATAGCTGTGCCAGTACATATCGTAGTGATGCTATGACAAGTGATGGCATGCTTAGTATGGATAAGAATTATGAGAGTACTAAAGGAAGTGTCAGTGTTAGAGGAGATTCACTTGAGAGTGCGAAAACTAGTGTGAGCCGGGCAAGTGATAGCAGTGGACTTAGTGATGACAGTAATTGGAGCAACATCATGGGGAGTGCAAATAAACCTCATAAAGGAAATGATCCTAGGTGGAAGGCTATAATTGCCATTAGAGCACGAGATGGAATTTTAGGCATGAGTCACTTTAGATTACTTAAGCGGCTTGGTTGTGGTGACATTGGTAGTGTGTATCTCTCGGAGCTTAGTGGTACCCGTTGTTTCTTTGCAATGAAAGTAATGGACAAGGCATCCCTTGCAGTGAGGAAGAAGTTGACTAGGGCTCAGACAGAGAGGGAAATTTTGCAATTATTAGATCACCCATTTCTACCAACTTTGTATACACATTTTGAGACTGACAGATTCTCATGTTTGGTCATGGAATACTGTCCTGGTGGAGATCTGCATACTTTAAGGCAACGGCAGCCCGGGAAGCATTTTTCTGAATATGCTGCAAGGTGTGCATTTTTTCTTAATGTTTTTGCATTTTTATGCTAAAATAGCTGCATCCAATGTTGAAGAGTGGTGTTTGGGGTAAGTATTTTTCTAAACTAATTAGTTGATAGTGTTTACATTCTTCTAGGGCATAGTGTATGCTGAATCACTTTTTAATGATGATCCATTTATATTCAAGTATGTTTGAGAGATCTGTATTTGTCTGCTTCTGATACTATGTTGATCTGATTCTCTGCATGATATAGCTTCCAAGGTGTTTCCTAATAACATTACAACTTCTATGGCTACTTAATCATTGGTTCCTTTCTCTCTATAGGTTTTATGCTGCAGAAGTTCTGTTGGCACTTGAATATCTCCACATGCTTGGAGTTGTCTACAGGGATTTGAAACCTGAAAATGTTCTTGTTCGTGATGACGGGCACATAATGCTTTCAGACTTTGACCTTTCTCTTAGATGTGCAGTTTCCCCTACCCTGATAAGAACATCTTTTGATTCCGATCCTGCAAAGCGGGGTGCTGGTGGTGCATTCTGTGTGCAGCCTGCCTGTATAGAACCCTCATCAGTGTGCATCCAGCCAGCGTGCTTTATTCCTCGCTTATTCCCTCAGAAAAGTAAGAAGAAAACCAGAAAGCCTAGAGCAGAACTTGGTTTGCCTGCTAGTGCACTTCCGGAGCTTGTAGCAGAACCAACTGCAGCCCGATCTATGTCTTTTGTAGGGACTCACGAATACCTAGCTCCAGAGATAATCAAGGGAGAAGGTCATGGCAGTGCTGTTGATTGGTGGACGTTTGGCATTTTCTTGCATGAACTTCTGTATGGTAAAACCCCATTCAAAGGCTCAGGAAACCGTGCTACATTGTTCAATGTGGTTGGACAGCAGCTCAGATTCCCTGACTCACCCGCAACTAGTTATGCAAGCCGGGATTTGATCCGAGGCTTGCTCGTGAAAGAACCACAGCACAGGCTTGGGGTGAAACGAGGTGCAAGTGAGATCAAGCAACACCCTTTTTTTGAAGGTGTGAATTGGGCACTTATAAGGTGCAGCACACCACCAGAAGTGCCAAGACCAGTAGAAACTGAATTGTCTGGGAAATTTGGACCTGTTGATCCAATAGGGGTAGGAAGCAGCAGCAAGAGAATGGTAGGAACAGATATGAAATCTGGGGGTAAATTTCTTGACTTTGAGTTCTTCTAATACATGGAAATGATGTCTGTGTTCTAGTAACATCCTTAGTTTTTACGTTATAAGAACATGACTGCATTGCTGCTCACTTGTCAGGATGCTCACAAGGTTAAGAAAAAAAAAATCAATTGGAAATCAGTAGCTTTGATTCACTAAAATTTTCATGCAGTGGATCGCAATTAGTTTGTTTCAATCTTTACATAGCCCCCCTAGTCCTAGACGACTTGTGCCATTCTCATTTTAAAAGAGTAGGTGTAGAATTTGGGGTTGGTATTTGGGCCTTGCCCATTCTAGACCTGTGTTGACGGATGGTCAAGCTCGAGTTGATTAAGTTTCAGGATAAGGCCAGGCCGGAGATGGGCCTCCTTGCTAGTGTAGATATGAAATTTTGTTATAAGCCCATTCTAAGTGGTGACCAATATGCTTTCGGTGCCATGAACACTTAAGGATAGCATGGACCGCCTAAACTGAAGCCTGGAACCTAGAGAAGGCTATTGTTAGACAATGGTAGAGATTTTCAGAATTCGACTTTTTAAAGTTGAGTTTGAGGCAGAAATTTTTTTAAACTTGACATCGAATCAGTTTAAATATAATTTGAAAATTTAAATTAAGTTAATTTAGAAAGTCTAATAGAAAAATGATGCAAGAGAACCCCATTATCACTATCTAGTATGAATCTCGCTATTACGCGAAGTCTAAAAAAGTCCAGTAATATACAGTATTAACTTATTAATGGATTAAGGTAATAACATTCTAAATAATTAATCCTTTCCTATAGAAGGACGACAGTTCGTAAGAGATCCGACAAGTTTCAGGTATCCGGTAGGAGTTGGGAGCAGAGGTTTCGGATCAAACATAAATAGGAAGCAATGAAAAAAGGACTAGTGTTTCTGACATCTCCAACATGAAAAACTGTTTTAACATTAAAGATTGGAAAGAATGCAATCTTTGAAGAGTAGGGAGACAAAAGGATGCAGTATGAGCATGGCTTATTCACCAATTGCTAAAATTGTGAAATCAACCGATACAACACAATCAAAGCAAATTCCTATACACAGACTTCTTTTAAAAACAGATGATCAAACCTCAAAACGGCTCTCCACTTATATACATTTTCAATATCATCAAAAAGAATTGGGTAATGATCTATTTGATTGCATAAGAGCGGTTGCATACCAGTTCAATTGCTTCTGTGAATAATGAAGAAAAACTGGTTAATGCCTGGAAAACCCCTGGCAAGCCTGTCTGAAGATTGTTAAGTGTCATTGCTCTTGTTACCTCCACCGCCTTGGCATGCCTCAGCATCTCATCTTCCACTCGTCTTTGGCAATTCGCAAGCTCGGATTTCTTCTCAGCCAAAGGATCTCGAGCATCCAGCGCATGTAAGTTCTCCGGGCTGGTATCTGGAAGACCGATACCAACCATCGAGTAGGACTGGTAGTATTTCTTCTCTATATTACGGAGAGATGAAGCCTTCTTCTCCAATTCCTTAGATGTAGTGTCCGTCCGCTTTTTGATTTTGAGCTCCTCAGTTTGTTTTACGAATATCACATGGACAACATTGATAAAACTCTTGATAGCCTCTGAAGCAACAGTGTCAGGAACACGGTCAAGGGCAAGCTTCCACTCATCCAAGAAAGCATACACCTCGGAGTGCTCCACGCCAGTGTTGATATTGTCATTGTTCACTGGAAGAAGAGTAAGCTTGAACCAGCCATGGATGGAGTGAATGAAGTCCCTTTGGAACTTTATTAGGCGGCAGAAACTGGAATGCCACGTGCATACGGCAGACTCGAGATCTCGAGTTGCCTGTCTGTGAAGCTCGGAAGTCAATTCACCCTTGATTGATCTGTTCACCAGGCCACGAACTTGTTGCACAATGTGGTTCTGCACTTCATGGTACTGGTGCATGGACCTCCACATGTACAAGAATCTGCATTAATCAAGCTTTTAAAAACATCCAATGATCACAACTCAGCACCAAAACAGATGTAGCATCCAGTGGGAGGGTTCAGATTTTTCAAACATGTTATAAAGGGATTACAGAATTGGCAAACCAAAACTACAGGTCAAATGCAGCAAATACAAACAGTGGGGTGAGAAACTAAGACAGTTCCCGTAACAATTATTCGATGTCTCCGCTAAAAACACAAGTTAACCATATGCGAAATTCTTGTGATGCAAATTAATGGGTAATATTAACTTCAATAATCATTTCCAGCCCATGAATGCCTAACAGCTGAGGAAACTGAACCGAGAATTATAATTCAACCTCGATGGGCCAGGAATTCAGCTGAAAAAAGAACATAAAAGAGATGCAGAATCGGGGCGTGCATCTTGAAAGTCAAGGACAAGGCACATGTGTTACAGACAAGATGAAGCAAGTGGCTGGCCTGACAGAATTGTAACATAGACAAGAAAAAACACTAAAATCTGGAAAAGAAAATGATACCAACACCAGGAAATTATCCCGTGATCCAGAAATTATTCCGTAAAGCAACAAAGAAAATATTCCCAAGTGCAGTTCCTAGCACCAATTTTGTCTCCCTCTGTAAATCTCATACTGCATTCACAAACCGACAAGATTCAAAAACGAATCAACATACCCATGACACAGTTCAACCAACTGAGGAACAAGATCGGAGTCCCGAAGTGCAGCGATGGCCGTGGAAGTGGTAGAAACAGCTTGAGATGTGACGAAAATTAAAGACTGCAGTCTCGTTATTGAAGCCTTCGTCTTGTCTAACTTACTATCATCCTCCCCCTTATACTCCTGACTTTGCAGTGTGGATAGCTTCTTCTCATGCTCAATCTTAACACCTTCTCTAGACTACGTAAATTCCAAAAACAGAATTACATTCATCAATCAGAAACTATTTAGCATTTATAAATCAACATTTCCAAGGTTTCCTTATGTTTATTACATGATAGTCATTTTAAGACAACCCATCTATTGTTGTAAAGAGCATAATCCTAAATTGTTGTTCAAAGACGACATCAAGTTTAAAAGATAAAAACGGGTCGTTACAAAAGGATCCAATTACAATACCTTTTTTGCCATTAACAAGTACAGTCTCTTTTTACGTAAAAAGAAGGTGCTTTAGACCGACCACAAGCACACATCCCTAGGACAAGCAATCCTCGTCAATCCGATGGACTGAGAAGGTTATTCAAATCCAGAAAAGCTTTTGAATATTCAGACAAAAAGAAAAGGTTCGACAGGTAATTACGGGGACCGACAAGTCTTAAGAGTAACATACACCGACCAAATCAAAACCAGGAAGTAATCTAACATCCACAAGTATTTTATCTGTCCTAAAAACCTAAAGAAACGACAAAAATATAGCAATTATCTTAGCAGTAACTGCACTAGTCTACAAGGAAAGCAAGTACCTTCACTTCCTCGTAGAGCTTCTTTTCCCAAGCTAAGAGGCGTTCCATGGTAGAACAGAGACTTCTGGGTCCACCCGGTTGATTGAGCAAACCCGGGTCGAGCCGATACTTAACCGCCAGTGGGGGTTTTAACGTCCAACTCGAGCTCAGATTGCTCAGTACACTCGTTGAATGATACACCGTTTCTAACATTTTTTACAAATTTAAACAGAAACTTAATTAATTAATTAATTAATTAATAATAATGATGATGATGAAGAAAGTCTTACTCTTTAGTTGTCTGAAACTCCGATCAAGTTGTGCTCTCCCGATCTCGAGCATCTCCGACACCTGGTCGCCGGCAGCAGCAGCCTTATCGAAATTCTCCTTAATTGCTTCAACTATCTCCTTCAAATCCTTATGCCTTACCACCATCTTCATGTCGGAGAACTCCCCGGTCTTAAAGCTCGCCGACGACCTAGCCTCGTCCGACTTGTCGGTCTTACTTGCATTTCGATACGTTGGAGGCTGTTTAACCGATTCTGCCCGAACCGACGGCCCGAAATTCGATCGGGTCCCGATCTCGGATCTGGACTCTCCATTCTCCACCTCCTCTTCGACGTCGTCGTCTTCGTCCGACGAGCTCGTGGTGCTGTAGTGGTCGTGATCGCCCCATTCGCTACACTGAACTTCCTCTCTCTCAGTCTGCTCATCAACAACTGGGTGATGCTTTCTGATGTTGCTGTCGTATCTTTTGTTGAAGAAGTCGTACTCCGATCTCTCCGTGTCGGTTTCGGTGTCCACGTCATCGTCTGCGTCCAAGTGGTGACGTCCGAATGCGTCATTTTGGCTTTGGCTTCGCGCTTTTCGGTTAAAGAACTCCGAGTCTGGAGGTGATGGAGGGTAGAATTTTTCCCAGTTCCACACGGAAGACGCTTGTGAAGGTGTACTTGAATACGTTGAATTCGCTTGATAAGCTGTCGGATACTCGAAATTCGATCTCTGACTCCTCGGAGACGACGAGAAGCTCGACTCCGACAGTATGTGAGGAAGCTTCGCCGGCTTACGCCGGCGAGTGGCAGCGCCAGTGAGGACGGGAGGGAGCTTAGAGCTTGCTATCGACGGAGAATAGGGTGGTGGTGGCGGCGGCGGGTGGAGAGACGGCGACGGCGACGGAGAGGGACGGACAGGGACGCGAGGAGGAATCGAATTGGAGGTGACGGAAGGAGCAGTGCTTGGGCTTGGATTGCCGAGGAAGACCGCGGGGCTTTGCTCGGAGACTGAGAGAGGTTCGCCAGCTGCAAAAGAGCAGAGAGCTGACCCGGTGACGCGGAGGGAGCGGCAGTAATCAGCGTGCGCGGCGGCGAGATGGTGGCGCGCGTAGACAGCTTCCTTGATGAGGCGTCGCCGATCTTTGCACCGCCTCACCGTATCTTCATTGTCCAGCTTCGACGTCGTACAACCCATGTCGATACCAAACACGAAACAGAAGGAAAAATGGTTTGTCACACTGTAGTAAGTAAGCGAGCGACGAAGAGGCTTAAGTGGTTATAGTTTGGTCTTTGTCTCGGACAATTAACGTTCCATCTCTGCTTCAGTGTTTTGTTTCCATCTCTTGTCTGTCTTGTGCAACAAAGGACAGACCAATCCGATAGGGACAGTAGTCAAGCTATTAATTAATGTAATAATGTTTGATTTGTGTGTGAGTACTGATTAGTGTATTTGTTGGCTAATATCATGATAAGGTGGATCTTAGAGGAATATTGGGTGGACCCACTTAGTGATTATCTTTAACTCCAGAGGCTCTTAGTCTAATCAGGTGCACTGTTGGATTTTGTTTCTTTTCTTCAAGTAGACTGTTTTTCTAAACTTTTCATGGATCGTGTTATGGCCATCTTTAAATTCAAATTTAACATAAATTTAATTTAATTTATATTCATATTCATATTTGATTAAAGTTTATATAAAACTTGATTAAATATGAATAATCTAATTTAATTAAATTTAAATTTAATAAAATCTACTTTTCTATTAGAAAGATTAACTTGGCTCTAATATAGATCTATATTTAATTTGGATTAATCTTGATATTACGAGATTCTTAAATAATTTTGTTTTTTTTGTAAAGGGAAACTAAAACCAAAAATTACAGAAAGAGCCGAGGGAAACAGATCCCCAATCTATCCTCGGTGAGGAAAAAGTGGCACCCGATGGGTGGAGTGCCAAATTGGGTGACCCTTACATCTACATGTTCCGCGTAGTGCGTCATCCAGTCAGTGCATCTGTTGCTCTCTCGATAAATATGTCGATGAACAACAGTCCAGTTTCGGTGGAACAGCTCGTCGATGCCCAGGACGATGGAGTTGTGGGTGTGAGCCCGGTCGGCTGCTGATGAAAGGAGACTGTTCATCGCTGCCGAGTCCACTTCTAGTTCCACTCGACGGTAGCCTAGATTCCATGCCAGTGTGAGGCCAGTGTAGACTCCCCAGAGTTCGGCATTGAGAGATGAGCACCAGCCAATGTGTTGAGAGAAGCTTCCGAGCCAGTTGCCGTCAGTGTCTCGAATAAGGCCTCTTGTCGTGGCTGAAGACGTAGCATGGTTGCTTGCACCATCAGTATTGAGTTTCACCCATCCAGGAGGCGGTTTGTTCCAACTGATCATGTGTACTTGGCAGGGCGGGGGGCCGGCACTAGCTCGACAGTGCCACTCTGCGGCCTGGAGGATCAGTCCTGCAAAAGAAAAAAAAGAGAGAATGAGGTGTGGAAGGCCAAGTAAAATGCATATCAAAGAGTGATTGATTGCGCCATGTCCATGGGAACCAACAAGTAGTTCTAAAAAGGATCGGCCAGGTGTGCCCGAAGACCTACCGGTGGTGACGGAGGTTTTGAGTGAGCCAATCTCAGGGCTGCAGTGTGTAGAAGGTAGGGGGGAGCAGGGAAGGAAGAAAGTGGTTCCACACACGACGGGCTTTGTCGCAATCACGCAGCACATGAATAGAGGTTTCATCGAGGTGACAGTGGTAGCAACCTCCATCGGTAGTGAAATGCCTCCTGACACGTTGTTGGTTGGTTAGTAAACGATCATGGGCTAGAAGCCAGAGAAATGACCGTATGCGTTGGGGTCCCGGCCAATGCCATATAGCTTTCCAAAAGCCTGGTGAAGTATCTCCGCCCTCGTCACGGATCATAGCGTAAGTGGAAGCCACTGTAAACGTACCAATGTCGGAACGTCCCCAGATGAGTTTGTCCGGACCGAGGTAAGGTTTCGGGGGAAATGTGCCAAGGAGTGCTCGGATAATCGGCGGCGGGAGATACGACTAAAGAGCAGCCCTTTGCCAATTACCATCGACGTCCACAAAATGGCGAACACTGAGTTGAAGAGTGAAGGGAGGGATCGGGGAAGTGACATGAGAGATCAGCGGTCCAAATCCTGCCAACCAGGGGTTAAGCCAAAAGCAAGTGCGTGTACCGTCGCCAAGCTGCCATGACATCCCTTGAAGTACAAGGGGCCAAATGGCTTTTAAACTCTTCCAAATCATCGAGCCGCCTTTAGCCTCCAAATGGGAGGGGAGATTAGTAGCATCGAAGCCATATTTGGCGGAGAGAATCCGAACCCATAAGGCATGGGGTTTCGTAATCAGATCCCAACCTAATTTCGTCAATAAGGCATCGTTGGTTTCACGGATCTTCTGTATGCCAAGGCCTCTTGCTTCCTTCGATTTGCAGACTTCCTCCCACGGGACTAAGTGAACTCGCGTTTTCCCTCCCGAAGCCCCCCACACAAATTGTCGCATCATTTTCTCCAGATCATCACATAGATTGCGCGGTAAGCGGACAGTCTGCATAGTATAAGTGGGGAGGGCTGAGATCACTGACTGTGTCAAAGTGGTGCGCCCTGTAAGAGCCAGGAGATGTGCTGACCAGCCTGAGAGTCGGCGTTGGGCGTTGTCCAAAATGTATTGATAGGTTCGATGACTGGCTCGT
>JANITX010000010.1:51358243-51370468 GCA_027564395.1 Erythroxylum ulei | reverse complement strand
GTTGAAGCGGAATTATGGGGGGTCTTTACGGGATTACAACTGGCATGGGACCTTGAGTTTCGCAGAGTGGAATTAGATATAGACTCGATGATTGTTATTAATCTATTAACCGCCTCAGCGGCGCAGCAGGTTCCTTGTACTTTCCTGACATTAGGGCTCCGCCAATTCCTTACTAGAGATTGGGTAGTACGAACACGACATGTTTACCGCCAAACTAATAGGGCTGCGGATTGGCTAGCCCACTATGCCAGTTCTCTTGCATTTGGTATCCATAGTTTTTAAAACCCGCCTGTGGGTTGTTTCTCCATTTTGCTAGAGGATATATCGGAGGTTTCATTTCCCCGACTAGTTATGTAAGTCCTATCTCCCTCCCTTTTCGATTAAAAAAAAAAGTCGGGCTACCCATGCGTTATTTTTGGAGTGGATTCTCCCGAGATAATCAACATCCTCTCTTCTTCTAAGGTAGATTTAATTGATGATCCTTTGAAGGTGGCAGGTACACGAAGCCTTTTGCAGCGCGATTGGGCGGTACATTTTCAGCATGTTTATTGCAAAAAAATCCAGTGTACAGATCGGATGGCGTCTCTAGCAGTGACGTTCAGGCCCGGCTTGATGACCATTCAAGAGCAACTTCAATGTGATCAGCATGGCGTGTTATACCGCCAAGCCCTGCGCTAATTAAGGGCATTTCTTTGTTTCTGTTTGTTCTGTTCTTTTCTTCCCTGCAGTCACCAAAAAAAATAAAAAGTCCTTTGACTCCTTTCTGCTACTGGTCCCTGAACAGGATTTCGTCGATGTCTATTTGATTAATATATTGATCCAAGATACGTTCCTGGAGGACGCAATCAATGACTAGAAATCCACCATCGATTGCTTTTATGCACTTTAATTCCCTCTTAAGGAAAATGGACAATAGGATACGGGTTTTAATTAAAAAAACTTTATATTCAAATTTAATCTTAATTAAGATAAACAGTCAAATTTAACTTAATTTATTGTAAGGATGACAATAAGCATGATCTAAGTTAAAGTGTTTTTAATAAGTTGACCTATAGGTTAAGCCCTCGTCGACTCGAGGTCTAAAAATAGTGTAGTATAAGCTTGGATTTGATCAATCTTAATGATAAATAAATAATGTAGACTATAACTTGATGAACATGTGGGTCAAAAGAAGTAAGATATATACCAGACAAACTAGTGTTGACAAGAGCATGTAACGTCAGAAATGCTTCTTTTGTACTGTACTTGTCCTATTATGTATTGGTCCCTTAGATTAAACGTGTGTAAATAACAAGTTCCTAGAAATAGGTGGTTGTGACGATGATTTTGAAAACCGGATTAGATTGGTTGGTTTGACCGGTTTGATTGATAATTGGTCGGTTATTCAATCCGGTTCATCTCTAAAAATCGATTCTCAATTGAATTAGTGAGAATTGGCCAAAATCGGTTAATTGACCGGTCGGGACCAGACCGGTCCACTGGTTCAATAAATTTTTATTTTTTTGTATTTTTTTAATATTAATAATATTATATATAATTATTGCATAATTATGATGTCACACCGGTTCGACCGATGGTTAAACCGATCAAACCGATGACTAGTAATATCTCCGATTCAATAGCCGATCCGAGTTTTAAAATACTGGTTGTGACTCATCCGCAACTTAAGTTGCTGCCTGAGTCCGACCCCTGGTCTTGGTTTTGTCTCTCCCCTAAATATAGGTGGTCGTGACTCATCCGCAACTCAAGTTGTTGCCTGAGTCTGACCCTCGCCTGATTTTGTACATCAAATTTTTTGCTTTAGGCTCTATTTTAATTTTATTTTGTTAAATTTTATCTATAAAAATTAATAAAATATGATAAGAATATTGTAACTAAAAATTAGGAGACCAGATCTCCTGATTTTGTCTCTCATTTTTTTACTTTGCATGTTGACCTTGGGTAGTATCGATTAAGTACGACTATGGCTGAGTTGGGCCGAGTTTATTGATCCTGTTAATTAGAACTCTCTCATATTGGTCCTGTTAATTTGAACCATCTCATAAGGTAGTATAAGTTTAATTTAAAATTTGATATTTAAATAATATTACTATAAATTTTATATAAAATCATTTTGTTTTAATCTTAATTTCTTAAATCTATAAATTATAATGACATTATTTTGAGAACAAAGTAATTCTATTTAAATCAGATTATGCACTTACTTTCATTTTTAATTCTAATTCGAAACTTAATTACCTCAAATTTAAATTGTTAATTTTGATTAATCTTGTCTAAATCAAAATTTTGAATTCTAATTAATTATTATAAAATTTTTATTGTAATGTTTCTTTCATTTTTAAAATTACCGCAATATTTTTAATTTTAATATTATGAAAATTATTTCCTTAAACTCATTTCATTACTTTTTTGGCTAGTGAGACCAATATCACTTTATTAATATTATTTAAGGTGTTCTTAATTAAGTTTTAACAACATTAATCATGAAATATATAATATACTAATTAATATTTATTTAAATTTAATTTTAAAAAGGTAAGAAATATGACATAGTTGTAATTTCATAGCAAATATTCCAATACTTTCAAATTTAATAGAATGTAAAATCTAAAAATATATTAAAGCATGACAAAAAAAATAGCTTAAACTAGTTCATGAAATAAACATGTAATCTTATTTGGATGGTGAGCTAATTTTTTAAATTCTAATTTCTTTATTCTATATATATATTAAGTTTATCAATCATGTTAAGTTGAATAAATAAATTAATAAAAAGAGAACAGTAAGGTTAGTATTATTTAAATTTTAGCATATTTCAAAGAAGTAAAAAATAATTAAAAAATTCAACTGGTGGTTCAACTGTATAAACCTTGAATCATTTAACTTTTCAGTTCAGTTTTTAACTTTTCGGTTCGGTTTATTTAAATAATTATTGTTTTTAAAAGATAATTTATTTATTAACTAATTGGTTAATTTTTGTTAATTAATAACTTTTTATAAACTAAAATAAGTAAATTAATTTTTATTTACAATATTTTTTAATTAAACTTTAAAATTTTAATAAATAAGGACAATTTCTTTCAATTATATTTTAAATTCTTTAATTTTATTTAATCTGAAAGTCTAATTTTTTTGATCTTTTAAACCTTAATTTTTTCTTTTTGTATGATTTTAAAAAATTTATTAAACTAAAAAAATGAATTAAATTAATGGATTGGGGACATCCAAAGCCGCCAATACTATAATGAGAAAAAAGAACAAAAAACATATTTAAATTCGCCTGTCACTTGTCCAGCTCAGCTCTTCGCTTCGGTTTGAGATACATGTTATCGAACTCCGACGACGAGCAAGACGGTTCCAGCAAGCGCGGCGCTTATTAGTGACTCTAACCGGCTCATAGTCACTGGACCCGATCAAATGTGGAAAGTTTAGCTTAGGTTTTGAGCCTCGCATATTAAAAGCGGCTCTGTCGTAAGCCAATGCTGCGTCCTCCGGTGTCTCGTACGTTCCAAGCCAAACTCTCGCGCCATTTTTCTTAGGATCTCTTACCTCCGCCGCGAAACTCCCCCACGGCCTCTTCCTCACTCCCATGTATCGCCTCCCTCTAGACGGGGGCGGTGCTTTAGACGCAATCGCCGCCGCTTCCTCCGAGTCAAAGGTGACAGTTGTTGCCGTAGGATCATCTTGCGAGTCAATGAACGAAGCCGTTGGACCTTCACACGACGTTGATGGACTCATATTGTCAACTAATAACAACAGATCACTCCAGTTTTCCGTCGTCAAGAGACGGTTAAAGTCGGAGTCCCTGTGATTATCAACGGACGACGTCGTTGGGTCCTTAGACGACGTAGTTTTACTGATATTGTCGGCAGAAAATAAGAGGAGATCAGTCCAGTCGTTGTCAGAGTAAGTCATAAAGAGATCGTTAAAGCTGGAGTTCCCGTAATATAACGGCCAATTGCCGTCGTTGATCTCCGTTAAATCATCTTCTACAAGGTGTTGGAAAAATCGGGTAATTTTGTCTTCTAAAGTAAACAACTAGTGAAGTGACCGATTCGGTAATACCCAGGAAAGATCGTCAAACGGACTCCTAAAACAGTATTACCATTCCACGTAAAATCCCAGGAAATGACAGAAGGGTCACAAACGGCCCCACTTAAAACCCGGCCTCCTAGACAGAAATTAAGTGCACGGTGTATTTATCACAACCTAACCCGTGTACACACACGAATACTAAATACACCCAAATAATTGAACACAACACCACAAATATACCCGACAAATAATATTGAATACTATAAATGCTGAATAAATAAAAGAGATAAGGAAAGAACACACCCGAAAATTGATAACGGAGTTTGGCCAATTTTGCCTACTTCTTCGAGCACCACTGAAGGCAACCTGCTCTTATTAAGAAGAGAATACTAAAATTGATATGCATACAACTTTTGAGTATTTATCAAATTATTTTTGGGATGATTTTGATTAGGAGGGGGAGGAGTTATTTTATAACTTCAAAAACTCCTCCCATCTTCATCTCCTCCCAATATGGGATAGGAATTGTGCCACCAACCAAAGTCAAAAAAATACAACAATTAAGCCACCAACTTAAGTCAAAAAAATACAACATTGTTCTTCCTTAACATTCGAAACAAACGCAGGTTTTGCTTCCATGCCTCGGAATCTATGGAATACTTCAGTTTTTATTATCACTTTTTTAGGAATATATGGACGTCAGTTCAATCATTATATCCCTTTTAAGCTGCTCAACCACGAATATACTTGTCATCCTCAACAGTATTGCATCGATAAACCAATTGGGACTTTCATCAACAGCTTATTAGCTTTTGGGTTCATTATATATATATAGGATTCCAAATAAAGAAATTCGAGTATCTTTATGAATTAGGAAAAATATGATGTTCAAGTGATAGAACAACTTGAAAAATGGTTAAGAGAGCAGTTTTACGTCCATAACTTGTAGCTTATAACAATAAACTAAAACTCCTATAATACCATCTAAATGCAATTTCAATTGTATTAATTGTCACAAGAGAGTTACTCTCAATGCTTCTAGTTATTGCTTCAAATTGTATGAAAATTTTTGTTCATTTCTTTGTGTCAACAATGCAATAAGGAGTTAAACGTTTTCGTATCCCAACTATCTGATTTCTCCTTTCTAAACATAAATTTTCTAAAATTTGATGACAACTATTCTCCTAATACTTTTATCATTATAACTTAAATACTGGATAGTTATTATTATAAGGCCAAGCCACATGAAATTGTAACCAAATGAAACTTACAGTTTGAATAAATATGATTGAATTAGTGTTTTTTAGGAATTCAATGCAACAAAAAAGCAGCAGCATGCAGTAGAGTAGCAGTAATGCTAATCATAATAATTTTATTAATTTAGGAAAATACAGGCAATCTGCTCATCTTGCAAGGGTTGGATCAACTATAGCTGCACACCTCCCATACAGTTGATCGCTCTTTGCTATATATTCTGATAACCGTGACTTGAAGCTTGGGCCATGAGCAATGTACTTGACAAATTCGTCATGACATGTTTTTCCGATTAATATGAGAGCAAGGCAACAATCATCAGAAGTTGTTCCATCTTCAAATATTGTCTCAAATATTTCCTTCACGCAAGTTATGTTAGTTCCTTGAATACATGCATCCAGGAACTTGAAGTATCCAGGTCTTGGCTCCGGTAGAGGTGCACCCTGATGGGGAAAATATATTGCAGATGCAATTTCAGGAGAGACGAAGATTACCACAGTTGCCATAAAAATTGATGCAAATATAGTAAGGCTGTTGAGTTTGGCCATGTTATAACACCAAAATACCCAATTATAAGTGTCTTTCGGGATTTTTTGGATGAGAAGAAAATAGTACAGGTTGATATTTATATTGATAAAAGGAGGTTTAACTTATAATAACCTACAAGTTAGTAAATAATAATGAATGAAGAAGTGAGTTTCTAAGTTCATCAGTTAAAAGGATGTTTAACTTATATGTGAAAAGTAACAATGAACATTTATGAACTTATAAATATCAATAAGAATAAAAATTTACGTAATGATGCTAATTAAATGTCTGTTTCCTCATTTTTTAGAAAGCAATTAACTAAATTATACAAAAATAATGAGTCTCAATTGGCCCCAAACAATCCTGACAACTAAAAGCATTGTGAGTGTAACTCTCTTCTTACAATTAATACAATTGAAATTGCATTTAGACGGCTATTGTAGGAGTTTTAGTTTACTGTTATGGATGCAAAACTGCTCTCTTAACCATTTTTCAAGTTGTACTATCACTTGAACATCATATTTTTCCTACTTCATAAAGATCCTCGAATTTCTTTATTTGAAATTCGATATATATATATATATAATGCACCCAAAAGTTAATAAGCTGCTGATGAAAGTCCCAATTGGTTTATAGATGCAATACTATTGAGGGTTGAACAGCCTAAAGGGACATAATGATTGAACTAAACTCCATATATTCCTGAAAAAGTGATAATAAAAAATAAAGTGTTCTATAGATTCCGAGGCATGGAAGCAAAGCCTGCATTTGTTTCGAATGCTAAGGAAGGATAATTTATCCAACATGGGAGTTTTTGCTTTGCCACTGACAAAAGGAAAATTAATACCTTTGGACTATTGATAGGTGTTTTAGTATTATACAGCATGCCAAAGTTACCGGAAAAAATCGAAGAATTTCATGTTCTCTGTATAGTATCCGAAACCAAGAATAATGTTCTGCGGAAGCAGCGTCAGTCTCATGATGATCATAGTTTCATGCTCAGACTTCTCAATATCTTTTATTCTTTTGTATCTGAAGGGTTGCTGAGAGGGTTGGGATTTTGGTAAAAGCGAACTAGATTTCGTATAGTTAAGACGAGCTATTAGACTGTTTAGAGCATGCTAAATCGAGGCTTGTGGTTGTTAGGCACTGTAATTCAACTCTCTGCAATCCTGTGTACCCCTGCTTCTGTGTATCATAGAAAGTGATTGTAAAATCACAATTTACCTTTTGATTACAGAGACATACGTTACGCACGCTGTCAATATATATTAGCTTAGAATAGTTTAGTTAAATTACAATTGGGATTTCCCATGATGACTTCAATTATCAGTTTTCTGCTATCTGGTTTGTTGAAGAAAATGAAACCGGAAAATTGTACAAGCTTCAACTTGCAGTATATTTAGCCATCGATTTCATCTTAAAGAATAAGGACCAGGGACTTAGCAAGTATTAATGTGTGGAAGGTCAATTCATCGGCTTTTGCTTTTCGATGTTTAAGCACACTTTGAATAGGATCCATGTTCTCTAGGTAGATAGCCCATAGCATCTTTTTCAAGCTTTTGACTCAGGAAAGTCGATCCAAACAGAAACAGGCAATGTGACATGAAGTCTCAAGTGTCGCAATCTGCGTCCATTCCTCGGTTATTGGTCACCAAACTTTCATCTCCAACTCGATAATCTGACATCCATACCAACCCATTTTCTTGGAATCCTGTCCTGTTCCCTTTCTTTGAGGACAAAACACAAAACCAATTTTCAGTGATTTAGTTTTGTGAATTACTCAAGTGTAATAAGATCAGATCAGCAGTGAAGAAATTGAAAAAGAACTCTCAACTCAAATTAATAGATGTGAGCTTTGGTATAACTGTTCTTGTTCTCTTGCAAATTATTGTTTATCCATTTTCTTCGTAAGTTCGACACAGATCAATAAAATACATATTGAACACAGTTTTAAGTGAACCTGAACTCACATAGCGATAAAACATAACTTGTTTCAAAATCGAAGCCATTAAAGCAAAAGCCGAGCCACTTCACTCCTAGATTACCAAATCTACGAATCCCTCCTAGAAGCACACAAAGTACCATTCTCGATATCCAGCTGCTCATAATCCACAAATTGGCTCATGACACTTTCAAATCTCGGGATATAAAAATCTGAGCTTTCTTTTTGAAAGATCGTTACGTTTTTGCTTCTGGATTGGATTAGTTTGTGCTGAAATATGGAGAACAAGATGGTGGCAATGATATGGGCGGCAGCGGTCACCGGCGCTGTGGCGGCTGCGGCAGTGTTGCGGAGAAAAATAAGAAAAAGTTGGCAATTGGCAAAAGCGATAGAGATAGTTAAGGAGCTTGATGAGAAGTCTGCGACTCCTATGGCGAAACTGAAGCAGGTTGCTGATGCGATGGTTGTGGAGATGCATGCTGGTCTTGCTTCTACGTTGATAATTTGTGTACTGGGTAATCTAGACATATTTTTATAGACATAAAATCGTAATACTCAGCTCTTTTTTTTCCCTCCGGTGAGTCCAGATCTCTTGTCCAATATTATGGTGTCTTATTGTGTCCAATAAATCTCAGCCGTTTATTTATGTGGGTCCCGCATGAGACTAATGTGAGACCCGCAAAATAAATGGCTGAGATTTTATGAGACAAAATAAGACAGAGTAAAACTGGACAGAGGATCTGGTCCCCCAGATGGTATCTCATTAGCTATTTGTTACGGAGAAAAATGTAACACGTAGCATGAACATCTCAGTTCATTTGTGAAAGGTAAACAAATAAAGTAAATGTAAAATGTCTGATTTCGATTCCATTATAAGTCTAGAGGAGCTTTTTGACGCCGTAACGATCTTGAATTGACCGGGACCTTCACGAGAACTTCCTTTCGGCATGTAGTTAACGCTTTTCTACAATTTTTTCAATATATAAATTCTTAATGGGTCAAAGAATACTTATGTTTACGAATGATATAAGCAATTGTAAGAGATTTTAACCAATTTATATAACTTTTATATCGGACTTTCCTATTACATATTTGATATGGGTTCAGTTTATATTGATCGGGATCCATTTTTCTCCTGGACTTTGACTAATTGACTTATATCATTTATTGGACGACTTTATAATCATTATCCAGATCAAATTATATAACTTAACTGATAAGTTATTGAAAATCGCTAAAATGTAATTAATTGTTGTCCAAATTTATGAAAAATGTTTAACATTCTCCCCATTGGACAATAATTAATTGCGATATTGACTTAAGTTTGAAAACAGTTTAAAATTTTGGTTAAGTCACGCTACTGTGTTGGTATCAAGTTAAAAAAATAAAAACATTTGATCCAAAGATAACAAAAGTCCAACATTCTGTCCCGTAGAGCTTTCAATACCGAAAGATGTCAAACACATGAGTCATATGTGACACAAGTGCAATATAATTACGCATATCTAATACTTTACTAACATGAATGAGAAAAATGAAGTGTGACAAACTAGGATGATGCCTTTATAATCTAATATGTATCATCTTTCGTTTGTAGGTCTAGATTTCTCTAAACCTTATGTTAAGCCGTATATGCTAAACTACATAAGAGAAATCATATTTTATCTCACCAAATGCTAAACTGCATTAGAGACAATCTTTATGTTCTCTAACATAATGCTAAACTGCATTAAATAACCTTTATGAGATTAACAACTTATATCCCTCTATGCCATGTTAAAAAACTCATGGATATCCTTTTAAAAACTGTATGTGTCTGAATGATATAGGTTCAAGGTCAATCTGTATATATATCCAACGACCTTTTAAAATACTTAAGATTGACACAGATCTTAAGACTTTCACATGTATTATGACTTTACACAATAATAGGTATTATTGAGGATAAGAATATGATCATCTTTATTAATAAACACCATAGTGTCATAATACATCAACAGTTTACATACATACAAGGATCAAATATAACAATCCCTAACTAACACTGTCTAAGGACTTTAACATACTTATACTAGATACATGTCTTTTAAATAGAAGTGGGCGAAGTTCTTTAGTCAAAGGATCGACTAATATCTCCTCAGTCCTAATATGCTCCACTTCAACATCACCTTTTTGAATCAATTCTTTAACAGTCAAGTATTTGACTTCCAAATGCTTAGACTCTGTAATATTCTTATTATTTAAAGAACAACACAACAACAAGATTATCACAGTATAATTGAATGGGTCTAGCCATTGAATCTATTACAAACAACTCAGAAATCAAGTTTCTAAGGCAAATTGCCTGTGTAGTAGTCCCATAGCATGCAAGAAACTCTGCATGCATGGATGAGGAACTTACCAATGTCTAATTAACACTCTTCCACGATATTGTAACATCTGCCAACATAAAATGTACCTTAAAGTGGACTTGCGATCATTCAAACAGATAGAAAAATCATAATTTATATACCTCACGAGGCTTAAATCGTTGACCCTTTTGTGTGGTATTTTGGCTTAAATTCTTTGACTCCTTGATACTCAATCAAGTTCTCTTTTGTGACGATTGAATGCACCCCACGTCCCTATATTTAGTAATTCTTAAAGAGTTTCTTCGGTATTAGACCCTTTAAGTATCTCAACACTCACTTGAATGCATTCTATTGTCTACACGTAGGTTAGCCAGATATCGACCTAGCAGTCCCACAACAAATGTAATGTCCAACTTAATGCATACCTGGGCATAAATCAAGCTACCAACTGCACTAGAATACGAAACATTTCTCATAACCTCTCTCTTAATTTCATTATTTGGTCCCTATGCCAAAGATAATATCTCATTATGAGAGATAGGTGCTATAACAGGTTTACAGTCAGTTATATTAAACCTTTGTATCACTCGCTCAATGTATGCACTTTGCGAGAGGCCTAATGAGTGTTGAGATCTGTCTTGGTGAATTTGCATACCTAGGACAAAATATGCTTCACCAAGGTCCTTCATGTTAAAATGTTTGGCCAAAAGTTGCTTAACATTATGCAACATGGTCAAGTCATTTGACGCGAGCAATAGATCATCCACATATAACAGTTGGAAGATGATTTTCCCCCTGACCTTGTAGTACGAGCATCTTTCAATTTTTTTTCCACAAAGCTAAAAGAGGTCAGAACCTCATCAAACTTCAGGTTAAGTTACTGTCTCGAAGCCTATTTCAGACCATATATTGATTTAGTCAACTTGTAAACTTTGTTAGTTGCTCTTTGATCCTGAAATTGTTCAGGTTACTTTATATAGACTTCCTCATAATGGTAACCATACAGGAAAGTGATTTTAACGTCCATCTGACATAGCTTCATATCATAATGAGTTATTATTATCATAATGCATCATTCGAGGATACAGGAGAGAAGGTAATATTAAAGTCAACCCCTTCTTTCTGAGTGAACCATTTGGAAACTAATCGAGCCGTAAACTGCTCAACTTTACCTTAAGTGTCCTTCTTGGTCTTAAATAGTTGCAGCTGACGGATCTGCAATGTTGAGGCAAATTAACTAGCTCCCATATCTTATTGTGTTGCGTAGATCGCATCTCATCCTTCATTGCTTCCTCTATAAATCTGTATGAGGTCTAGAAATGACTTATGTAAAAGTAATTAGATCCACAACATGTCTTATATCATCATGTTGCTTACCTAAATCTCCACCTTGACACAAGACCGAAAGTAGGAGCTTTCTTTGTCGTAATCCCCAAAGGGTGCTTAAGTATTAAGAATATCGGCCAAGTCCAGATAACGAATGAACTTAGCAATAGGTCGTGGCTTAGTCAGCATACACCTTTTCCTACCTCGAGAAGTAACGCCAAATGGACCCCATAGATCAGAATGAATATAATCTAGAGTATCTTTGGTCTTGTAAATCTCAGGGGAAGAGAAACTTACTCTAGTCTGTTTACCAAAGACATAATATTCACAGAATTCTGGCTCAATATACCCCTCTTGCACAAGATTTGCAAACCTTTCTCATCCATATGACTTAAGGGGTTGATAGGATTGAATTATCTTATATTTTTTCATGTATTTCTAAGTGATTTCAATCCTATTTTTAAAATAAAATACTTAACTAATGTTCAATTTGTGTTTACTGCTAGGTTGGATATGCTGATATATATTTGAGACAAAAAAGATAAGATTTCAAAGCAAATTAGAGCACAAATGTTTAACAAGGAAAAGGGCAACTTTCTTGCAAATCACAAGTAAAAACGACAACGCATGGAGAAGGCTTGGTGAGGCTACAAATTAAATTGTCTTATCAAGTTAACAACGTGGAGAGGCGAGAATGAAATCAAGACAGCAAGGGAAGGAGCAGCAAAACGTAATTGAAAAAAAAACAGCAACGAGGAAGTAGCGTTTTTGAGAGAGGCAAATTAA
>JANITX010000010.1:51283148-51314389 GCA_027564395.1 Erythroxylum ulei | reverse complement strand
TTAACATGTCCATCCGCACACACTAAGATGCTTTTAACGAGGTTTTAATTAAATGGTCGTTTAATTAGATCCTTGGATTTAAGGGGTCCCTTAAGGTGAGAGTGCAAGAACAGAGAGAAGAAAAAGATCAGAGAGTGCTAGGGTACTAACTTGTGGGTACTAGGGGAGCTTTGGAGGCTCTTGCATTTGTTGAAAAACACACAATCTATGTACTTTGTTCTTCATCATCTTCTTCATACTAGTGAATCACCACATTAGTGGGAACCTTGGATGTAGATAGTTTTAAACTATCGAACCAAGTAAATCTGGTCTTCTTTACTTTCTGCTCATTACTTATCTGTAAGCATTAGCAATCTTTATCAGTTTTCTTTTTGAAAAGATAACAGAACAACACAAATATCCCAACAAAGACTTTGGAGGCAAATATTACGACAGCCGCCGACAAAAGACCCACATGCGAATGCGTTAATGTGACTCCCGCCGCTCCATACCCCAACATAAAGGAAGATGCTACCGCCTCTCTCCCCCAAAATTGTGGGATTGAAATGAACATCCCATACTCCATTATATTAATATTTGACTATTTTTTATATAATGTTATCCACACAAAGAGACTATCGTTGGAAAAGGGAAAATTTGAAATAAATCACAATATTACAAACAAAAGCACAAGAAATTATATATTGTTTAGGCCTAATTTAAATACCTATCTATATATTAGAATTATTATATTTTTTAAAAAGAAGAGTGATTTATATACAAAGAGACTTGTATCTTAAGTCCCTTTTTCATATATAATTTTTATTTCTTTTCATTTTTGGTATAAAATTTGTTAATTATATTAATATTTGACTTTTTTTATGTATAAAAAAGAGTGGTAGCAAGCCATTTTATTTCTTTGTTCATATTTATTAGCTCTTTTAAAAAAATATATTTTATACACCAAGTTATATATAATTTTAACTATAC
The DNA here is from genome assembly GCA_027564395.1 of Erythroxylum ulei. NCBI lineage: Eukaryota > Viridiplantae > Streptophyta > Magnoliopsida > Malpighiales > Erythroxylaceae > Erythroxylum > Erythroxylum ulei. Next base: position 51,313,420 of record JANITX010000010.1, on the reverse strand, counting down.
TTTTATAAGAGTGGTAACAGAAGGAATCTATCGCTAAAACAACAACAATTTGGTAAAAATCTAGTTAATATATGAGATTTAGAAAAGTTCAATAATACACAATCTTAACTCTAACTAGCAGAGAGAGATTCTTTTCATAAAGAATCTGACTACTTTTGTCCTTAATTTATAGTTGAAACGTGATATTCTATATATTAGTCCCATCTCATGTAGAAGAGAAGATAAAATTTGAAATATTGCTAAGCAAAATGCCATATCTTGTCTATTTCATTTTTTAAATTGTGATAAAAACAAAACACACTAAAATCTGTAATATGAGATTGGTATATTCATCCAAATAAAGTAAAGAGGTTGACATTGTAAAATGTACGGAAAGATTTCCAACACATTGAAGTAAATTAGTTAGTTGTAATAAGGCGGCAAAGTTCGGTATCTTTCTCAGGAATATGATTTTGGATGTGACTCGACAGTTGTTCTTCCTTTGGTTGAACTCGAGCTGTAATTCCACTTCTATTCCAATATCCACCATTAACCTTTTTTTGTTTTTGTTTCTGTGAATGATCTGTTTTTGTTGGATCTTTCTCATTGCTATTGACAGGAATATTATGTGATTTCTTGACTGTAACGTTGTCCACTTCCTAACTGGTAGTCATTTCAAAGTTCTGTGATGGATTATAAATTCTCTCCCAACGTCAGGGAGGAAGCCATTGAAGTTTTGGGTTCTGAGTGTAAGATTCCGAGGGTTTGTAAAGAATTTGGGAGGTATTTCTGATAAGTGTTCTTTATATTATCATAGAAGTTCCAGTTCTTGGTATTCAACTTTTCTGGGTTGATCACCTAAAGTTTCTACAATTATATGTTCTGTTGTTTGTTTAACATGGAAAGAACCTGATACTGATCATGTTTCTTGAACATTAACAAAATTTGTTTCAATGCTATGAGCAAATTTCCAGTGTTTTTGACATGAACTAATGCAGGAATTCTTACAAGTACGAGGATCTAGAGCGGTTGGAGAGTCAAATGGTTGTGGAGTCAGGTGATCTAGATGCTGTGCTTAAGGAGTCTGTTGATCTCGTAAGTTCTGTTGATGATTACAGGATTTTTAGTTGCTGGATGCATAAATGGTAGAACTTAAATGTTGGGTCTGTGCAGGAGAAAATTCCGCTTGAAGAAGTTTTCAACCATCTGAAATGTACAAGAGAGGGTTTAAGCTCTGATGCAGTTAGAAAGCGATTAGATTTATTTGGATACAACAAACTTGAAGAGAAAAAGGTTAGAACATATTCTTTGATTCATACCCTCCAGAGCTAGATCTAACTCATCAGGTTTTTCTCTTCAGGAAAGCAAATTACTGAAATTTCTGGGATTCATGTGGAATCCTCTATCATGGGTAATGGAAGCTGCAGCTATCATGGCCATTGCTCTTGCAAATGGAGGGGTAATCTGTATCTTATTCCTGAATTGTCTTTTCAACATTCCCCAATATGGCACTAAAATGACGAGATCATAACTATGTGCTTGATAAAGTTGAGAAGATCAAGATCCTATTCAGTTTTCAATTAGAACAAGATGCTAATCGCACCTTATTCTGCTGCAGGGCAAGGGACCAGACTACCAAGATTTTGTTGGCATTCTGATCTTACTTATAATAAATTCCACCATCAGTTTCATAGAGGAGAACAATGCCGGTAATTCTGCAGCAGCACTTATGGCTCGGTTGGCCCCGAAAGCCAAGGTTCTACGTGATGGAACCTGGAGCGAGGAAGATGCTGCGATGTTGGTCCCTGGAGACGTTATCAGTGTTAAGCTTGGTGATATAATTCCTGCTGATGCACGCCTGCTAGAAGGAGATCCCCTGAAGATTGATCAGGTACTGATCTAATACAACATTTAAGAAGTCTTAAGAATCCAACTTGGGTGTGTGTGGGTATAATTCGCTTTGAACTTTACAAATTCGGATTGTTTTTCAGTCTGCGCTTACCGGAGAATCACTTCCTGTAACAAAACATCCCGGGGAAGGAGTTTACTCAGGTTCAACATGCAAGCAAGGTGAAATTGAAGCTGTTGTAATTGCAACTGGAGTTCACACGTTCTTTGGGAAAGCAGCTCATCTTGTGGAAAGCACCACTCATGTCGGAAATTTTCAGAAGGTTCTGAGATCATCCTTTTGCATTCCTTGCCTATAATCAAATTTAGTTCTCCAAAAACCTCACTTTGGAACAAGCCAACAAATTTGTTCCATGCTTCCAGGTTTTAGCAGCAATTGGGAACTTCTGCATTTGCTCTATTGCAGTTGGATTCTCATCGAAATTATAGTGATTTATGGTGTTCAGAAGAGGAAATACAGAGTTGGCATTGACAACTTACTTGTCCTATTGATTGGTGGGATCCCAATTGCAATGCCAACTGTTCTCTCCGTTACAATGGCCATCGGTTCGCACCGATTATCGCAGCAGGTTTGTGCAGTCAAAAGAAAAAAGTCCTTGAAACTGTTGAATTGACAAAGTCTCTCCTGATTAAGCACAAGAAAACTGTTGATTCAAAACATTCATGTAATCATCATGTGTTCTTCTCAGGGTGCCATAACAAAACGAATGACTGCTATAGAGGAAATGGCAGGAATGGATGTCCTTTGTAGTGACAAAACTGGCACACTGACGCTTAACAAGCTTACAGTAGACAAAAATTTGATTGAGGTCCTACTCTTTCTTTCTCTATTCCTCTGTCGGCAATCTCATTGAATTGAAATTGGACGAATGCCTCAAAATTAAGAGAGAAAACTAATTCTCAGATTTATAACCATCACTTTCCTGGATATATAAACTCTCTTCAATTTGCTTCCACTGCAAGAATATCTGCAGTGTAGTGGCCAAAGAAGGAAAACAAGGACCTGAATCCACTTTGTAAGAAAACAACAAGCTATAATGAATTTGCATGTGATTCTGAACAACTTTTCAAGTCAAAATCAAAGGCGTAGCTCATGGTACTGCAGGTTCTAGCCAAAGGTGTTGATAAGGACATGGTAGTGCTTATGGCTGCAAGAGCATCAAGGATAGAAAACCAAGATGCTATTGATGCTGCAATTGTTTCAATGTTGGCAGACCCTAAAGAGGTATTTGATTCAAGAGTTTTTGAATTTTATACCACTCATTTATAGGATACTTGTTTACCTTATCTCGGCTTAATTTCGACTTGGGTCAGCTATCTAATCTTACTATGATCTTCTTCCAAAGGCACGGGCTGGAATTAGGGAAGTTCATTTCCTCCCATTTAATCCAACTGACAAAAGGACTGCACTGACATACATAGATTCTGCTGGCAGAATGCACAGAGTCAGCAAAGGTGCACCAGAGCAGGTACAATATATACTATAACATAGACCAACCGATGTTTAACCACAACAGCTTAGTGCCTATTCTTGTATGCAGATTCTCAATCTGGCACATAATAAATCTGCAATCGAGAAGAAGGTGCATTCTTTAATTGACAAATTTGCAGATCGCGGATTAAGATCCCTTGGAGTCGCCCGACAGGTTAATCAATGGACTATTATACATGTACTATTAGATGATCTGCCTGGAAATTCTGTAAAAGAAAAACATACATCTCTGCAGGAAGTACCTGCTGGTAATAAGGACAGTCATGGTGATCCTTGGGAACTTGTTGGGCTTCTTCCTCTCTTTGATCCTCCACGACATGACAGTGCTGAAACAATCAGAAGAGCCTTGGATCTTGGTGTTAGTGTTAAAATGATCACAGGTATGTCTCGTTTCCATTATCATTTGTTGATCAAAATGCAATTGGTTCCTAGTACTCGAAATCTAATGCAAAATGACTAATAAACTGTCTTTTCCAGGTGACCAACTTGCAATTGCCAAGGAAACAGGAAGAAGGCTCGGAATGGGAACAAACATGTACCCATCTTCATCTCTTCTAGGTGAAAACAGAGACGGAGGACTTCCAATTGACGAGCTCACCGAGAAAGCTGACGGGTTCGCTGGTGTCTTCCCTGGTAAAAGCTTGTCGTCTGTTGTGAAAAAACCGTCAGGATCAACATTTTCTCGCCTGATTCTTCTACATTTTCTAATCTGCAGAGCATAAGTACGAGATTGTCAACCGACTGCAAGGTAGAAAGCACATATGTGGAATGACTGGTGATGGAGTGAACGATGCTCCTGCCTTAAAGAAAGCAGACATAGGAATTGCTGTAGCAGATTCTACAGATGCTGCTCGTAGTGCTTCTGATATAGTCCTCACAGAACCTGGGCTGAGCGTAATCATCAGTGCCGTCCTAACAAGCCGAGCAATCTTCCAGAGGATGAAAAATTACACGGTAATTCCAAAGCAGCCAAATGATTTGTGAACATATGAAGCTATTACCACAAGCTTAAACGCATAACTAACTTCATTGTATTTTGACAGATATATGCTGTATCTATCACAATTCGTATTGTGGTAAGCTTTCCCTTGCATATGGTGAAATTCCCTGATCATAATTTAGAAGCTTAACGACACTTTTTTAACCAATGCTTTTGTATAACAGCTAGGGTTTATGTTGCTGACGGTGTTCTGGAAGTTTGATTTCCCACCTTTCATGGTTCTTGTCATTGCCATTCTTAATGATGGTTAGCTCTTTAACATTCCATATTGCTATTGTTATGGGTGCAGGATAGCTTCAAGCTTTTAAAAATGGCTGATGATAGCTAACCATTTGGGACCTTTACAGGTACTATAATGACCATATCCAAAGACAAAGTCAAACCATCTCCACTCCCTGACAGTTGGAAACTCAGTGAGATTTTCGCAACTGGTGTTGTGCTTGGCACTTACATGGCATTAATGACTGTCGTGTTCTTCTGGGTTGCTTACGAGACTGACTTCTTTCCTGTAAAACTTCCTTCTCGACATTCTGTGCTTCATTAGGAGTGATTTTTTAGCTAGTGACTTAGCCTTTTCTCTGTTTGTAGAAACACTTCCATGTGAGTAGCTTCCACAAACGTCATTTTCAAGGAGATATCACTCAATTGACACAACAGTTAGCTTCTGCTGTTTACCTTCAAGTCAGCACCATTAGTCAGGCATTGATCTTTGTGACTCGATCCAGAAGCTGGTCATTCACCGAGCGTCCCGGTTTTCTGCTTCTTTTCGCCTTCATTATCGCACAACTGGTACACAATTCTACAAAAACTTTGATACCCTTTTTTGCATTTTGTAGCTAGTTTCAGTCAGTGAAAACTTCTTCCATGTCTGTGACTCTGAGTGGTTTGGTATAAGCAGATTGCTTCTGCCATAACAGCACTCGCAAACTGGGAATTTGCTGGGATCAGAAGCGTTGGATGGAGGTGGACAGGTGTTATTTGGGTGTTCAACATAGTGACTTACTTGTTACTTGATCCTCTGAAATTTGTTGTTCGATATGCTCTCAGCGGAAGAGCCTGGAATCTGGTGGTCGACCAAAGGGTAAGTAAGCTAAATTCTGAAACTCCATTGTTCTGACGAGTTAAGCTTTACAAGTTCTTTGTAACCCCATTATCAAAAGTGAGTTGATTTTTGTTTTTGGAACTTCAAAACAGACTTCATTGTCAAGCAAGAAGGACTTTGGTAAAGAAGAACGAGAAGCTGCCTGGGCAATAGAGCAGAGATCATTACATGGGCTCCAATCTGGAGAGTACAGAAGATCCACTGATAGGAGAAGCAGTGCTGGAGAAGCCAATCACATGGCTGAACAAGCCAGAAGACGTGCAGAAATTGCAAGGTTAGATCTTTCTACTCCCTTCTTCATCATTATTTTTATGTAACTTAAGTCAGAAAGCATCAACCTTTGCGGATTGCGGATTATATTTCGATCGGAATGATTGCAATAATCACGGTTTGGGTTGCAGAAACACAATCTAAAACCATGGACTTTTACCATAAATTGAAAAAACTCTAACGAGAATATCTTTTGTGGTGATTCAGGTTGACGGAGCTTCACACCCTGAAAGGGAGGGTTGAAAATGCTGCCAAACTAAGGGGTTTGGACATTGAAGCAATGAACACGCATTACACTCTTTAAGTCCTGGAGGAGAAAGAACCCTAAATAACATAATAATCCTGAAGAAGACGCATACCTGTCATTGAATATTTAATCCTCAATAACTTTTTAAAAAGAACTAATTTTGTTTTGTTTTCCTAGTAGGATTTTGATTTTGCGACTTGGAATCCATTCTTTTCTTCCATTTTTCACCTCATTTTCGCAATTGTATCGATCTGCTCAAGCTTGGAACTTGGTGAATTATTCATTTACTCCTTTTGCAATAATAGTTAATAAGTTCTTGATCATTGTTTCTATACGTAATCGCAGGATTCGACTATTCTCCTATTTAGATCTTCGATTTAAGATCTACAGCTCCTAATCTATGCTCTTTGATCTAACGAAGAGAGAATGTGAAAATATGTCGAGAACCAGAAAAAAAGGGACTTTCCAATTTTCATGGATTTATGTTACATATGCATACTTCCTGGTGTTTCCAAACTCTATGTTTTTGTTTCTTCAGAGTGTAAGAAAAAAGAATATATATGTATCGTGAAACGTGTAAGATTTATAAAATGGAAAAGAAAATTATCCACAAGTTTCTCGTCTGGCACGGCCCTTAGGACGGGTAGTTGGCTTATAGCTCCACTCTGTCACTGAAGGCCAACTAATTTTCTCGTTGCGCCAACCTTAATTACATAAATTTCCTGTTGTCATCTTAAAGATTCAAACTTTTTCCCATTTCCCAAAACTTTTGTTTTGGTCTGTCAACAGGTTCTAGCGCTGGTCGGGAAGTTGATGAAAGTTTAAGTTTGTTGTTGCTTTTGAAGGAAGTTAGAAGATAGAAGAAAAACAAATGGGTTCTCTTCCGAAAACAGCAACTACGCTTCTGGTCGTTTTGTTGGTCGTTACTTGCATTCTTGTCAAAGTCACACTCTCTGTTCCCTTTATTGTTTTGCATGGTAAGTCCTGTTTTCTTCTGTTCAAAGATCTTGGATCGTTCTTCACTTTCTTCTTCTCCCTTTTGTTTCTTTTATATGAGCTGATGCTTTCTGTTTACGCTACATATCTTTGTTCGTTAGTGGATGATTGAACCACACGTTTAACCAACTGACTATTGATGGTTTTGGCTAGTCTTTTTAGGGAAAGAAAATGGTTTCTTGAACTTCTTGTTTTTCTATTTCTGATTCGGTCGGTTCTTTGTACTAGTTCTCTTTGTTTCTTGTCCCTTTCTTGGGTTGATGTCGTGAAATTCTATAGAAGATGGAACTTTTTAGTAGGTGGTTGTCTTGATTTGATCCTTTTCTATTGGGTCAAGAAGAAGAAGAAGAAGAAGAAGAAGAAACCCTGTTATTTGGCCGTTTTCTTTCCCACCAAAACCCAGAGAATATCCATGAAGATTTCAATATCCTTCAAATGTTTTATGAGGCCTAGGATTCTGTTACTTTTTCTGATTCATTGCAAAGCCCAGTGATGAAGGCAGGTTTCTTGTGGCAACTGTTCTAGGGAATTCATTACAGTCCAGGTTGTTTTTCTAGTTCATTCTTTCCCATTTGGACAAAAGTTTACCTCTACTCTTTTTCTGGATTTCGATCCAGAAAATTTGGAAAAAGGAGCTCGTCTGTGAATTTGGAGGTGTCATTTTTGGAGTAGATTAACTTTCCTTTCCAGAAATTGCTAATTTCAAGTTTCTACTGCATTTTAACCAGATATAATGGTATGCTTTTTTTGATCTTATGAACTAGCTATCTAATCTTCCTGACATATCTTTTGCTTCGTGTTTCAGGGATTAGTGACAAATGCAGCAACCATGGAGTTACACGCTTCACCAAGCTTTTAGACAAGTGGTCTGGCTCCGACGGATATTGCTTGTAAGTTATTCTGCCGTATTTCGGTTGCTGTGGCTACAACATAACTTAGTTTATTTGGTAATCTGCTCTGCTTAGGCTGTATCGTTGTGCAGTGCAGACTTCTGGGCCACTGAGTTTAACTTTTCTATTCTTTATCTTGAGCATGTGAAAGATGGTTGGAAGTTAGTTAACAACCTTTGTTCTTAAGCAGTCCTTCCTGTCTCAAAGAGTAGTATTATTTACTTTAAAATTTTAATAATGTCTGTAAAATTTCTTCCTGCTTATGGTTATATCCATAGCAATATGAATAATACATGTTTTTATTTCCATCTTGAGAAAATCATGTAATTTCTTTTCCTTCATTCAGGGAAATCGGAGATGGATCATGGGATTCTTGGACGATGCCCCTTTCCGAACAGGTGATTCTCGAACTGATAGTTCAAGAAGTTCTTAGTAATTACTTTGTGATATCACGTAATTAATAATTTCTTTGTGCTTTTGATTGCAGACAGCAATTGCTTGCGAGAAGGTGGTAAAGTTTGTGGGAAAAATATGTTCCTCACTTCCTATTTCTGCAAATAGAATTTAATTTACATCCAAACAATATTTTACGGCTCTACAGGTGAAGAATACGAGTGAATTGAGCAATGGTTACAATATAGTGGGACTATCTCAGGTACTTCTGAAGTTGGAAGTTCATTTTGCACTGTGTTTAACATTATCTGATTGCTAAGATCTCGCTTAGATGTTCCATCTCATATATTCAATAATGCCTTGATGATCATCTAACCTTCTATATTTTCGTCTATGTTTATGCGTTCATTTTGCATTCTTTAACTGTGAGCTGAGTGCGTGGTCATAGATTTGTGACTGCCTTAACCACAAGAAGTTAGATATTGCTCTGAACTTAAATGTTCTTGATCTGTTATAATCTTCTTTTCAAATTGTTCACTTTTCGGAGGTTTTGCATGTTATTTAATACTGTCAACAATCTTTCTACTTTGCAGGGAAACATGATCGCTCGAGGACTTATTGAATTTTGTGATGGAGGACCTCCTGTAAGGATATTGTATAGGAGCACTAACATTGCACATTCTGCATCTCATGGATTAGATTTGTGATGTTTTTGAGATACTTCTGAGATTATCCGGGTTTTAGTTAGGTTGCATATAGAAGCTCCTTAGGAAAGTACTGAACTTCATTTTAATGAGAATACTAAAATCAGTTTGAAGACAACCTCCTAAAGCCAAACCTCAGAAACTATGATAAATGCTGAGGTAGTTTCCATATGCTTTATTTTAGCATAATATCTGAAAGTTAGTGCTTTGTTGCTTCATGTCAATTACTGAAGAATAAGTGTCTCTAAGGTTATTATTGAAATGCCAAAGTTAGTACATCATCTGCTCTCTTCCTGCATTTCCTCTCCCCTCAGATTATGAATCCTGTAATCCATCGGATGGTGGTGGCTGGTACATAAGGACCTGTCTCTCCTGGCTAATTTCCGAATGCCCTATTTCAGTTGCAGTGTCTTATATACATGGCTATGTTTCCTTTGTAGATAAGATATGCTCCTTGTCTTTGTATGAAACAGGTTAAGAACTACATATCATTGGCTGGTCCCCATGCTGGTACTGCTTCAGTACCATTCTGTGGGGTAAGTACTTTTTGTCGTCAATTATGTATGATTCCCTTCAATACTATCTTGATGTTATTTACTAAGTAATCTGGATCACTATGCGGTAATTTTTGCAGGATGGCCTGATTTGCATTCTCATTGATGCTCTGATGAAACTAGAGGTCTACAGTAGCTATGTCCAGGTATGATATGTATTGTCACATTTCAGTGAATAGATAGGTGAAATGAAATGTTATATTCATTTGTTTTGATTTCTGGCATTTTCAGTTTGACTTACCTTAGGACATATGACTTCATTGATCTGCACTATTTTAGTCTCTTTTCCAAAAAAAACAAAAATTCAATTACCTGTAACCTGTGATAAAATTGCAGGAACACTTGGCTCCAAGCGGTTACATCAAGATCCCAACTGTGAGTTTATGCTTTTGTTGTGCTTGTACTCCTCTAGTATCTTATTTCAAAATTTTTGCCTGACACCTTGGTGATCGCTTGATTAGATTTCGGGTTGGATTATAGTTAACATGACTTTTTTGTGCCATTCGGAATTTGTTTTTCACATCAGTGCATTTATTTCAATTGTTCCCTTGAAACTTGGAATTGTTTGAATTTCTAGGACATTGCTGGTTACTTGGAAGGATGTAGGTTTCTCCCCAAGCTGAACAATGAAAAAAAAGGTGAAAGAAATTCTACTTACAAGGAACGGTTCAGTAGCTTAGACAACTTGGTGCTTATCATGGTTTGTTGATTCATGATTTGTTCGCAGCATTACTTTATTTACTCCAGGTTATCTAGTTGACTGATTCACCTGTTGGTTGGTGATTCTTGTCAGTTTGAGCAGGATACTGTGTTAATACCAAAGGAAACATCCTGGTTCGGGTATTATCCGGACGGGGCCTTTGATCCGATTTTATCGCCAAATCAAGTATTCGTCCATTTCTAATACCCAAGTCTTACCCCAGAGCTTATGTTGTTGGCAACCGCATTCGACATTTCTGGCTAACCTTATCATTTTTGCAGACCATGCTCTACATCGAAGACTGGATCGGTTTGAAGACCTTGGATGAAGCTGGAAAAGTTCGATACATTAACGTGTCCGGAAATCATCTCCAGATCTCCAAGAAAGACATGAGGAAGTACATAGTTCCTTACCTGACAGCCCAAACATCAGGGAAGGACATAGTGACAGGACCTTCCTCTCAGTCATGGCTGACACCAATCAGGAATTTCTTTATGGAACTATTTGGTCTGAAGGATGATGTACCTTTGCTCCATCATCTGCAGGAAACTCAATAGTTCCTACAATTCTTTGTTCACACTCTTTGAACTCCTTACTTTACCCTCCTTTTTCTGTTTGTTTGATGTCCACAGGAGACTGTGGTTACATGTAAGGTTCCTGTCAAGTTACATGTAATGTCTTAACAGTAAAACGTTGATTTGAGACTAGGAATAATTAAAATTTATTAGTTTATCTTGACATCTATTCGATACTTCCATTCCATTCTTCAGATCGCTTCAGATAAATTACATGTTTGAATAAATATAAATCCTGAACACCAATGACTTGTAGAATAAGAGAAGTTTACATAGAATGGTTGTATAATGCGAAACTTGTACTTGTTAAAAAATTAAAATTTTAATTAAAAATTTTGTTAAATAAAAATTAACTGTATTATTTTAATTTTAAAAATTAACTAATTAATTAATAAATCCATTGATTTTAAATAACAAAAATTATTAAACTAAGTTGATATTGGTTAACAGGATGTGAGTGGCAACGGGCTAGTCTCTTGCATTTTTGCATGTTAATGAAGTGTTGAATATTTATATTTTTATATTGTTTTCTTATATAATTGAGTAAAAGTCATACCCTAACTTTTATCAATATAAAGAAATTGTTTAATAATAAAAAAAACTCATTTAAATAATAATATAAATACATGTAACAAATATTATTAATATGACATAGTCCAACTCTTAAATCTAATCTAAATATATTAATTTATTATCATTGTAATTAGTTATTAATTTAATTATTTTACATCAATTTTAAGAGTTGCGCTAAATTATGATATCAACAAAAATTAATTATTCCTATGTCACATATATTTCTTCATTCATTTAATTGAAGTCTAAGGTATAAAAAAATAATTTTAAATATTAGAATTTTTTTAAAATTTTAATTGAACTCTGATATTATTTCTTGATCAATCCCTGCAATAGAATGACTATATACTTGTTTTCCAGATCAATTTCTGCAAAAAAAGAAGTGCAGTTGACATGCTAAGTGAATGTTACAAATGGGCTGAAAATCAAATCCCAAACCAAAGCTACCTGTGGATACCTAGTGAACAAATTAAAAAAAAGAAGTAAAATTATATGCAGCAAAAGTTGCTTGAGCACATCCTTTTGTTTCCTTTTTATAGAGATTACATAGCAGAGAGTGCAAGCTTATATTCACCAGCTACACAAATAAGTTTCAAGATTAATGTATGGTAGACCTCCATCCTGCCTTGGGCCAACCCGAAGCGAAGCCGTCTTTATATTAAGGTTCCATCTTGTGGTGCTCGAGGTTGCGAAGTACGATTCTTGCGAAAATTTTGGCTTCGACCGGTGCAGTTGCTGCTGCTGCAGCAGAACGCAGGACCCGTGCAGCTCCAGAACTTTGAATGAGGCTTGCGTGGTGCACAGCATGCCGGCCACCAGGAATCGTAAACTGCATTTTAAGAATCACATCAAAAGCATCCACACAGTTAATATTAAAGGGAAATATATTAGTTGTGATCTAATTTAACAAGAGAGATTGAAAGTACTACCTGGAGAAGAGCAAACGCAGCACAAGCCTTCAGTATAGAAGAAGGATTTCGCAGCATGGCAACAAATCTTCCAATTTCAGAACCACTGTGACCACAAAAATAATAGAAGAGAAAGATATATTCTCAGCCAAAAAGGTAATGCATGTAAAATTAGCCTCAGTTTTAGGATAAGATATGACCATAATACTATCATACATAGCAGATCTTCTGGAATTAGCAGATAAACTTAACTTCAGAAAACTTCTCGAATTGAGAAAGATGGTCCTTTTGTTGGAATTATATTTTTATTCTGTAGAAGGTTGACATGGAAGGGAGGAGTTCACAAACCTGCATCTCAAATGTCCCGCTTCCTGAATACGAGCTCTTTCTGTTACTTGTGCTAGTGCTCCAGAAGCTGAAGACGCAGCAGCAGCAGCAAATGCAGGAGGATCAGAGAATTTAAGCACAAAAGCTTCAATGTGCTTCAGTGCCATCCTTCTAGCCCCATCCAAGTTTACACTCTTCGAGCCACTCTCTGATGAAGTTCCAATTAATGCAAATTCATCCATTCTGAAAAAATATAATAATTATTATAGTTATAAAGAAACTAATGCGGACCTTGACAATTGGAGGACTTAGACACAAACTAATGATGGCCTTCCAAGATTTTTGGAAACAGAAAAAATGTGGAATTTCTGTCAAGTGTGAATAATATAGGAGGCAAAGAGAAAACAGAAATTTTTAGGTATTTTGGAAAGCTCAAGCACCTCCCATCAAACATGTATGCTAATGCCAATGCAGCCATAAAGCGTGCCATCTTTGACCCTGATGAAGAACACAGGTGAACAAGTGCAGGAACTCCCCCTTCTTCAACTATGCGAAGGGCATTACCCGGGTTGAAGGCAAGATTCCAAAGTGCTCCTGCGGCAGTCTCGTGAACATCCTGAAAAAAAGATGCAATACTAAGTTCAAGTTCTAAGCAGGATGTCGGCTGGAAAAAAAAAAAAAAAAGTCCTCCAGTAGAATTGGTACCATAAAGGTAGAAGGATGAAAGGCTAAATCAACTAGAAAGTAAACATAGGGAGACTCCTAGTTGAGAAGGAAACTATGAAGCCACAGTTGAGTTAGTATTTCATCTTAACGCATTGCAATGATCACTATTTTAAGTCTGCAACAACGCTTCATAAAAAGATTGGAACTTCAGAGATAAAAATTTGTTAAGAGATACAACTGCTAACCTCAGCCTCAGAACGTGCAAGTGCAATGAGCGGTGCAACACCACCTTCTCGTCCAATAGCAATGCTGATAGACAACAAAAAAGTTGGCATTAACATCAATGGCCAAAATGAAGCTTACACCAGGTTTTATGGAAAAAGGAATGAAAAAAACATTTCTGCAGTCAGAAGTGTGTAACAGAAAGTGTGTGCTTTTATATTCATAATTACTAACACTACTGCCTTTTTGAGGATACGCACAAATATAATAGGTAATCCAGGCACATCACAGATCCTCTTGAAATCCATAAACAAAACGAAATGAACCAAAGAATTTAACAATTAACCAAAGAATTTTAAGGGACAAAATCCTTCTACCTATTGGCTTCTGATACTGACAATCCCCAAAGAGCTCCAGCAGCTCTCTCTTGAAGACCTGGTGACGCATGTGAACAGGCTTGTGCAAGAGCAACCTAAATAGCCAGATAGGAACAAACACTCAATACTTAGCAGAACCAACCATACGGATCATTTTACAATCAAGCAAGAGTGATACTAACTCCACCTTAATCAAGAGAATCTTTCTTCCTTAAGTGTAGTCTAAAATTTAGTAGAGTATAAATTTATATTTTCAGCATTACTTGGGTTTTCCTACTCTTTCAACAAGGAAGAACAGCATAGCCTCATTTAAGAACAAACATTTTCTCATCATTTAAGCCGCAGCTAACTGATTTCAAAATAAAAGTATATCAACTTCAACAAAAAAATTGTCATGTTTCATATAGTCATCATTCCAAGTGTTGTCTACAAAAAGTGCACTTGAAACATGAAAAATTAGCAGCAACATGGAAAAGGATAAAATAAACCAAAATAAGTAAAGGGATAACAAATTAACAGAAGAAACACTTGATTAGCTTTTCTGCCACAAGTCCAACCAAAATTTGTTATTCGGTTGTGTAAAAATTACATTCTATGACGCATTCCCAGTGAAGTACATCCTACTGCATGGTCATATCATAACGGTATATACATCCAGATTCAGCAAGTAAACATAATCATACCAAGGCCTCAACACCACCAGCAGCAGCAATTGCTTCACGATTTCTGTCATCAAATGACAAGTTCCATAATGCGCCAGCAGCTTCCTGTCTGCTTTATGAACAATAAAATAGTGATAAATCAAATCTTAATTACATGGAATTTCCAAACATGGTAATTGAATTGCCTTCATAATGCTATGCATTTGAGAAAATTCGAGTTTTAGAAGCATAACAATCTTAAGAGCATGAACTTCTGTGCAGGTGAGAAGTGATGGTAAATTCGAGTTTTAGAAGCATAACAATCTTAAGACCATGAACTTCTGTGCAGGTGAGAAGTGATGGTAAAAACTTAAGAAAGCAGATAAATAGTTAAGTTGTGTAGCAATGGGATTATATAATAAAATAAAAAGCCAAAAGATGAGTAACCTGCTGCAATAAGGCTTTTCATCCTCTTGTTTAGAAGGGTAATTAATAGAAGCATCATTATGCCAATTCAAATCCAGGGGCAGAACAAAACAACAAACAGAATATGCAGAAATCAAAGGAACTACGCTTATGGATCTTTCTGCTGATTGTAGTCCTCGATTGAAATTAATTTTGAAACACTGGAGAAAATTTGTTCTTGGGGTCATGCTTACAGAAACACAATCATCCAAGAGCTTGGTAGCTGGAGAAAGAGAAAATGATCAAGAAGAGGATAGAAATTAAGAGTTGACAAGTCAAATTACCTGACACCTTCATGAGGTGAACGAGTAAGTTGAACAAGGGCTTCAAGAGCTCCTGCTTCTTGTCCAACAGCAGCATTGTTAGTGTTGCTATCTCCATGAGCAGCCAAGTTAGCTAAGGCACGAGCAGCCTGGCATTATCCAGTGTAACATAAGTTGATATGCAGCAGATCAATCATATATAGACAAACAAACAGAAAAGCAGAAAGCGACAGCAAAAAGGTTGAAATAAGAAGCGGGTAATCTGGTTTCCAATTCAAAAAATTATCTTCTTGTTTTATTTTTTATTTTTGGTGAGTGAGTTCTTGTTATATTGGATAGAAGAATAGAAGAGTTTGAGGCAATTAAACATATCCTCTGAAAGAAATTGCCTGTAGGATTAACTTGTAACTGGCAAAATCAAAGAAAGCATTGCAACATATTGAGGTATTGATACCAATGACATTTCTAAAATCTAGTCTGTGAGATGCTTTTACTTGATGGTTATTGTTATAAGAATCACAGTAAGCAACCTATCCTTTACCAACAGAATTCCCACTAGAAATACTTAATAGCACACCTGTTCTTGAACTCCCTCAAATTTGCAGTTACGAGCAAGCATCACCAAAGCATGCACACCACCTGCTAGTGCAACCTCCATGCTACACTTGTCATCAGCTGCCAAATTTGCCAAGGCACCAGCTGCACGCTCCTGACCACCACAGGGACCAACATTTTTACAATATCAGGCAATGAAATAATGTGCAAGAGAAGATAGTATTCCAGGCAAGTAAAATTCCAACCAGAACTCCATCACCCCCAGATGACCATTTGAATATAAGATCAACTAAAGCATTTACTCCGCCAGCCTCAGCAATAGCCCCCTGAAATGTATTTTCACAATATCACTGTTAGAAAATTCAAGGATATGTTCCTCACCGAGGAAAAATAAATGTGAAAATTCAACCTTGTGCTCTTCCCCTACTGAGAGATTCCAAAGTCCTCCAGCAGCTTCTTCAGCAACTAGCCTGTTCATGGATCTTGCCAACCCAGCTAGGATATCAATTCCTCCTTCTTCTGCAACTGCTTTTGCAACATTTGCATTCACAGACAAGTTCGCTATTGCCTATATGATTTGAAATGGAAATCTTTCATCATATCCAAATTGAAGTTTAAGTGAGAGATAATCATCGAACAGAATAGGATTGCAAACTAATCAATATGGTTAGATCCCATATAAATAGTTAGATCATAAGTGTTGCTAATTTATATCCACGTAAGAAATATGCACCTTAGCTGCCTCTGACTGAAGACCTTCTCTCCAGGATCTTGCAAGGTCTAGAAGGAGGCGTATACCACCATGCCGCATAATTGCTTCCGCTCTTTTACAGTCTATGCTAGCATTTTCATCATCGATAACCACAAAAGTTGCAAGTCCTGTTGCTGCCCTTTCTTGAACTTCCTCCTGAGAGCTCTGCATTAAACTGAGCAATATTGCCGCACCTTGCTTGAGCCAGAAATCATCCAAACCTTGTGGATTGCTCTCAGCAGTACGTAAAAGTGTATGGGACAGGATCCACTCGAGCCAAATCATTATGTCATCTATGTTTTTATCCTTCATCGCTGAATTCCTCCAATCCAAAAGCACATTTTTTCCTTTCTTTGTAGTATCGACAAATAAAGAAGCAAGGGTTTCAAAGATGTCAGTGAAAAGGGCAAGCAACAGTTTTCCTTTGTATCTATTTGTGCTAAAGCTAGCATCTTCTTCAAGAACTGGGCAGCTCAATGCACACAGCACCTTCAAGCTAGGGGATGATGACAACAACCTAGAAACAGCAGCTGGATCAATATCAGTCCTTGAAACATCTAAACCGATCAGCTTGGGCAACTTATGCCAAAGATGCGAAACCACATTCCACTTCATGCTTGATGTTCCTGCAATTGATAGATATCGAACTGATGGTACATTGCCCAATGCTACTTCACTGACATTCAAACAGTCCAAGAACCCAATATCAAACAAATATGGACAATATTTAGCCAAAGTGTTGATTGCATCAGCAGAGACATCCCTAATTCCAGATAGCCGAAGTTTCTTCAGTTTAGGACAGCAAAAGGCTATTGCTTTTATAGCATCACTAGTTATTCTTTCAGAAAAATCTGGCCCAAGCTGGAGGCTTTCAAGTAGTTCATGGCGAGCCACAATTACAGAAAGAGTCGCATCCGTTATTTTCCTGCAATAATCTCCACTTATTTCACGTAAGTTCCTGGCTTGTAAATGTATTATTGCTTCAGCAGACTCTGCTCCACGAAACCTAAGCTTCCAAAGATTTGCACATCTAGAACTCAGTGAACTTGCCATGGCAGCGTCACATTTGTGAGCACGAAAATCCAATGAACTCCACAAGCATGGAGAAGCACCTAGAACCCTCCATGTCCTACATGTTGATGCCAAGCTCGCGCGATCACGATAATTTAAACATGAAAACAATTGTATTACGGTGTCATCGGGCAAGCTGGTCCAATCAACAAGCTCAACTCTACCAGAAGCCAAAACCCCATCCTCAATTTCGGGGTAGCTAGGCAAAACCAACTTCTCCTTACCCTTTTTAGCCACTTTGCGCCGTATCCTACGACTCATGACTTGTCTAAATCACAAACAGCCAAGCACTTCTAACAATTTAGGACCCCAAGCATAATTCTATAGCCGGTGAAGCAACACAATAAGACCCATTACCATATGTCCACAATACTCAAAATCCCAATGGGAGCACAAACAGTCCAATAAATCAAACTCGCTTTAAACTCAGAAACCCTAATCCTCAGACAAGTTAATGAATTGGGTAACTAAGCCAAAACAGGATTAAAAATTTGCAATCATAAACAACCCAAGCCAAGGCCACCAATACCAACAGCCCAATAGAACAATCCTCGTAAGTTCACAGTATGAATAATAATCAACGGTTCCTCCAAACCTTGAAACTCCCAAAACTGGCGTGCAAAACCCTTAAAGCTTGAAGCTTTGAGCGTTAAATCAGTTGCCCTTTAAGGGGCTGCATTGAAGAAGAGCCAATGGACCTGAAATGAACCCAAAACAAAAACCAAAAACAAGAACAAGAACAACCAGAGGAAGAGTTGCAGATAGACAATTCAGGTCTAGAGAGAGGGAGAGAGATATGGAGAAACCCTCAAAGCATGTGTCTACTCTCTCTCCCCAAATTTTCCTTCCCTTTGTTATTCGGCAACAAATGCGAGAGAGAGGAGTAAATTGTCTGTATCTATGGAAGATGGACCAAAAAAAAAAAAGGAAAATCAAATAAAAAGAAAATTAATTAAAAAAAACATATTTTTAAGGATTGAGATTGAACTAGTACAGCATTAAGGTTGGAATGGTCAGACAATTGGTGTTTGGAAACTATAGCACGTTTGGTAGCATCTCTGTCAAACGAAAGCTCAATCAAATTCCAGTGCACGAACAACACCAAGGTCTTATTTACTTATACCTGTAATTGAATTCAATTTTAATATTATTGAATTTGTTTCAAACAATGTAATTGAATTCAATTCTAATATTACTAAATTTATTCTAAATAATATAAATTCAATTCAATTCTAATTTCATTAATGTAATTGAATCCAATTCGTTCATGAATTCAATTCACTGTGTTCTAAACAGCCTGTTAAGGTAAAGACTTTTTTTTTTCACCACAAAAGTAATTGAGTCTTCCTCTTCCTGAAAATTCAATCTTTCCAAGTAAAAACTCAACAAAGAATCAAGAAATCTAACCAATGTTTGAATTAAACTTGGTATGTTTATGAAATTTGAGTTACTTATTAAATGTAAATATTGAAACAAGTATAACTAAATAAGGTACTAGAAAGTTTCAAACTTTTGTTTTAGTATTCAATTTTCATTTTTTAATTAAATAACTCATTTTTTAAATCGAATATATCACCTAAAAAACTTGTATTGGTTGAAATTTTATTGAGGAGAAATACAAATATGAATTTTGTTATCAAATTTGTATCCATTTTGAGTCCTTAATTAGTTGTCAATTTTCTGAAATTGAATAAGAATAATCAATGTCTTAAAAATCAAACTAGAAATCAAACCTGTAAAGTAAGAAGTTTAAGGTTTAAAAAATTTAATCAGTATTAGACCATCGTAAAATCGGTTAAAAAAATAAAATTAAACAAATTGAGATATAATTAAAAAAGATTGTCATTATCTTTCGATGAATTTGATGTTCAATTGAAAAAACTAAGATTAATTGATTTATTTTAATTTATGCGAACTTGTTAATTTATAAAAATTGATAGATTAATTAACAAATTGATTAGTTTTTAACAGTACGATTTATCAAAGTAAATTGAACAGAAAAGTTAAACAATTCAATATTTTTACGGTTGAAACGACCAAACTAGTTAAGTTTTTTAATCTTCGGGAATAACAATTAAATTATATTTCATCTTAATTTGAATTAAAAATAAAAAATTAGAACTTAATTTAATTCAAATCAAGTCAAATTTAAAATTAATATAAACTAGCATTCAACTTGATCCAAGTTAAATTTATATACATAATCAATTATAATTATATTGTTTTTGTACTTTTATTAGGATTAATTTGAATTTGTTCATACTGAATCTAAGGTTTAGGTCAAAAATTCTTGAAATCAACCAAATAAACAAATTTCCTCTGTGATCACCTTCCGATTACGCTATCAACTTGACTGCAATATAACAAATCCACTCCTCTTGAGTGGCTTAAGATTGAAGAAGATGGTCAGTATCATCCCTAAAGTTGGAAAAAAGAGAGGAAGGATAGCCAACATAACACCACCAACATCAATTGCATACAAAATCAGAGTAGAATCCTATAGTTCTCCTTTTACAGTCCTGAACGCTGAGAAGTTCCACATCAAAAACTTCAAACTGTTTCGAGCTGAAAAATGTAGAAGGTCCCACCTGAAACGTAACAATTTCCGGCTTTTTGTAAGAACTGAGCAACCGAATCCACGAAAAAGAATAAGTGCTAAAGAAAACGGACTCAGTCCCAAGAAAATTCTAACATGATTATCAAACTCTAACAGGGAAAGGAACCAATGATGCAGTTGTAACCATCTGAAACACACACAGGTTAGGAAAACTGAAGAGGAGCAAGTAAATAAATCCATGTCAATGAGCAATGCACTAGCAACTCAAGTGTTCGATCAATTCTCAACTAGTAGATGATTAGTGAGATTTATATGATTTCAGAAGAACATATCGATGCAAAACATAAATCGGATTAGTTGAGTTCTAATGTGTGCATGGTCAATCAAGGAAGGTGATCGATCATGAAAAGGGAAGTGAGGAATAGCAAAGATACAGCGTTTTCATGCTGGACTGGACACTGTTTCAAAGACAACATAGAAGAACAAACTGAACAGACATCTCACAACATCGACCTACCAAAGACAATCTGTTCTCTCTAAAAGCACATGTAAATCACGACAAATGTAACGTTAGAAGAGAAATGAACAAGAATGCAAAAGTGCAAGAGGTAAAGTTATCTAGCATAAAAGGAAAATTTTGAGACTGACCGGTGGACCGAGCTCAGGAGGAATGATTATCCTTCTCTTTCCCCCCGGTTTCATATCATGAATTCCCTCCTCAAATCCTGCATAACTTATCCACTTTAGCTATTTTTTATGTAACTCAACCATCCTTCAGAAGATAGAAACAAGAAGACTGGATCAGCGTTCAAGATGGCACAGCTCCTTATCATAAATCCAGAACTAAGGTATGAAATTTCAGTGTCCCCTGAAGTTTGAGCTTTTACCTGGAACAAGGGCATTAGTTCCCACGCGAATTCTAGCAGGAGTACCCTGTAAGTAAGTGCTATCAATGCGGCGTCCCGATTCATTATAGCCAACATAGTGGAAAATTACCTACCAAGAATCACACAAATCAATTTTGAGTCTACAACTCTCAACTGAAGCTCATAAGTGTCATTCTAAACTGGTACAGACACAAACAATCGCGATATCAATACATTATTCATCGATTCATTCATTTATACCGCTTCATCACTCTCACATCTCAGACCTACTTACCAGACAGGTTAATCATGTTGAGATTCACAATAATCATCTTACGTAGCAAACATTGTAAAAGCATTTCTGCTGCTTTGACCGAACTCAACCAGCAATGCAAATCTAGGTTAAAGTTTACATCGAATATACCTAGTACAAGAAAGGAAACAAATTCTGTATTTGACCATAACAATATGCAACAACACTTACTGTTATGGGATAATGCATTGTCACCAATCTTAAGAAAGCAAAACACTTAAGCGTAAAGCCATGATAATAATAGGAAAGGACCTTAGACTTGAAAATGGAAAACAAAGAAAAACCTGCTGACCAGCCTTTGGGCAATCACCTTTACCAACTTCATAATCCCGGTAAATAAGCCCCGAGTCGCGCTTTACATAATTCTCTGATGTCACCACACTTACCTTAAAACCTGAATCACATTACAAGACATGATTCGTGGTTTCAACAAACTCTTCTTAAAAGATTATGCATCAACAAATATGAGTTATGAAGCGAACCTTCTCTAATAAAATTTGGGAAATCCTGAGGTGCATTGTTCTCTTTCTGTATCCTCTTGTTTTGCTCTAACAGGCGCTTTTCGTCATATGGGTTCTTAGCCTTTGTCTTTCCCCAAGAAGGCAGGGTAGGGCAGAAGACTGCTGAGAAAGAACAGAGAAGAAGAAACCTGCGGTGCCACTGCTGTTCAAACTGTAACGCATTACCCTCCTGCGTTCTGATCATTATCACATTAAACATGTAAGGAACTTGCAAAAAATTGTTCCAAAAACGTGACAAATAAAGGATATTACCGCCGGACCAGAACCTCACCCATTATCATTCAATCTTTGGCAGTAATACGTAACATGGTTCTTCAGATCAAACAGAGTTCCAGAAGTTGGACTAGTTGTAATGGTTTTATCTGCCAAAAAGATGAAGTACGTTTCGTTCATATCACCTAAACAGGTTCAAAGTGCTTAAATTTCGAGAGTTGCTAAAACCCACTTAGAAACACCCATACATAGGACACACGTAAAAATTAAATAAACTGGTAGATTGCAACCAGGAGTCGGATTGATTTATCCAAATTAAAGACAAGTAGGAAGAATTTAAAAACAAAAAAAAAAGATGCACTTTGGATGATTCTGGTACCAAGTACGAGAATGTAGGAACAGACAGAGAGTGAACTTACAAAGAAGTGATGGCTTAAGAGGGAAGAACAGAGAGGAAGATGATGTGAACATGGCTTATGCTTTGTTTTTGTATGTGAAAATGAGCGTTTCCTTCTACACCTTTGTTCGTTATCTACTCACGAACTGGTAATAAACTCACGTGTTTCTAATCCAACCTTGTGTTCGGATCAGTTGAAGATTACCGAGATAGACAGAACGGTAATTGTAGATATGAGTGTAGAGGATTAAAGCGGCGTCGTTTCGATAAACTTTAATTATTATTTATTACCTCAAAAACTTGTCGACCGTACGTAGCTCTAGAGTAAATTTTTTTAAAAATTTAATTTTAAAAAGTAAATTACGATTTAATCAGAAATTATTTTTAAAAACAAATTATTTATTATTTATTATTAATTTTGTATAAATAAATAAAGATTACAATGAGCCGGCTCATTGTCCAAATTCATATGTTTTCAATAAGCCCGAGTCACGAGCTCAAACTTAAGCCCAAATAATTAAATGATAACATTTTGATTAAAGGAGTTAAACCTCGGGCAAACTTAAGTTTGAGTAATCCAGACTCAGACCTAATTATTAAAAAAAAGGTATTTTATATTTTTAATTTATGTCATTCTTTAGTAATATGAAAACTATAAACTTACAAGAAGAACTTGAAACTGTTTCTAAACACAGCCTCTGAAAAAATAGTTGAAAAGGAAAAGAATGAATATCAATTTTCGACGACCTGGCAAATTCACATCTGTCTTTTGTCTTTCACCTGAAATGATTACTAGCTATGCGCGAACCTCTTGATCTTTCCATGGATGCAACTTTCTGAAGCCTAATCTGCTCCCTGAACTTGGCTATGAACTCACCAGCTTTTTTATCAACCTCATTAGGGTCATTCCCTGAATCATCTTCTCTGCAATCCAGAGCATTTTCCTCTTTAAGTTTACTAGTTTCACTCTCTGAATCTTCCTCTGACTGCGGAGTAACAGTATCAGAACAATCCACTTCTTTCTTCTTGTACTTGACTGATGATGGTTTTGGTGTGTGAAATTGAGCATCAAGATCATTCTGCTTGGTGCTTGATGACAGATTATCAAGTTTCTCTTCCTCCAATTCATTTTTCCAAGTTCTCATCACCTTCTCTGATTCCGGAATAACTTTTCTAGCTCTGATTGTCCTGACAGATTTTCCTCTTGATGGACTTTTAAGGAGTGATGGAGGTTGCTTATCCAATTTACTACTCAATGAATCTTCTCTTGTGTCCTTCTCCAGGGTTTTCAACTCACCTTTTGAGCTTTCTTGCACATCTTTCTGGAATAAAGAACCACTACTATATCTCCTAAGGTGAAATGCGTTTAATGGAGGCTCTTTATTCATAGTACTTCTTCCAGGTAACTCAGAAACTGCAGGATCTGATGCATGAAACCCTTTCTTCTTGTCCAACTCTTCAGATTCGGATTTATAAAATTCATTCGAATCGACTGAATCCTCCGAGGGAGAGAGCCTGGTTGGTGAGTATGAAGCTGAACTAGCTTTAGACGACAAAGACGTTGTTGACCTGAAGGACTGCGATCTCAGCGAGTCAAATTGAGTTTCATCGACTGAGAGAGGCCTGAAATGTGAATGGAATTTGCCCACATCCTCTTTCATTTCCATCCTTCCAGATCTTGAACGCCATGGAATGTGTGAAGATGAAACAAGTGTTTCATTGAACTTCTCCTCCTCCAAGTTCATAGCACACACGTCTCCAAAGCTATCCTCTTTATTGCTTCGTCTAGAACTACTAGAAGAAGCCCTGGAGCTCGAACTAAACTCGCTTTCACCACTGAGTTGAACACGAACAGAGCTCCTAACCCTCGATTTCAAACTTCTAACAGGCAATCCCAACGGTATACCACATTCATCAAGGGCATAACTAGGTTTAGACAACATAACCATGTGTTCGTTTCGACAATACTGAGAATTCCAAGCTTCAGTGACATTATTCTGGTTTTGCTCAAATGGAACTTGGAACTCAATTTCAGAATTGAATGAAGAAGTATTCCCATGTACACCGCTAACAGAACCTCCACCATTAGCAGCACCAACAACAACAGACTCACCTTTCTGGTACTGAGAATACCAAGCCTGGTACATGTTTTTCTCATCAGAACTTCCATCCCCATCTTCAAAGATAGACGAAACATGAAAAATCCTAGACACGTATGAAGATTGTGAATCTTCAATTGTGGGGTAGGTTTCATAATCCATATCAGAATTACTTCTACGGCTAAACAAGCCATAGCAGACAGCAACACCGATAAACAATAAATGAACAAGTTCCCAGAACTTGGTGAGTACAGTCTCGCTAATAAACTCAGGAGCTTCTGAAGGAAACAATGGAATGGCAATGAGAAACAGAACAAAGAAGATAGACTTACAAATAACCTGAGCAAAAGACCTGTTTTTGCTCATTGGGTGAGCTTGTAATGTCGAATGTAGCTCCTGTGACTGAAAATGGGGATTGGAATACGACATTGATGGGGAGATTGAGCTTGCAGTGATTGATGGTGAGATTTGGTTGTGTTGTGTGTGTGAAATAGGAGACGAGAAGGTGAAGAAAGGAAGACTTTGAAGGCAAGGAAAAGAGAGTGAAAGAGGAAAGTTGTGAGGGAGGAGGAAATTCAAAAGTGTCATTATTATGGCCGTTGAACTGAATGACTAAAATGTCCTCAACTTTTGTCCGATTTAGGACAGGATTGCCTGTGGGAATTCTTGTCCTTTCGGGAAAGTCGAACTGCCACACATGAATGGCGGATTAAGTTACCTAATCCCAATGCTTTATGGTCAACAAGTAGGCCCCAAATATTGGAGTCCAGATGTTCTGTCCAGTTTTGTGGTGTTTTATCGTGTCCAGTGAATCTCAGTCATTTATTTATGCGGGCTCCACGTTTATTTATGTGGAGCTCACGCGGGACTCGCATAAATGAATGGCTGAGATTTACTGGACACAATAAGACACCATAAAATTAGACAGAGGATCTTGTTCCCAAATATCGTGTGTGTGTTTTGTTACTGGTGTGTTTTTTTCTTTTTTCTTTTCGTCTTAAAACATCGGAAGTAAGATTGCGTATAATTAAAATTTAACGAAAATCGCATTTTTGCGAAACTCTTATTGAATATTGTTGTTGATGTTGTTATAGTATGCTTTTTAAAAAAATTTAAGGAAAATAAAATAGCTAACTAACAACTTAATATTAGAATTTATAACTACTTCGGTTGAGTTGGAATGGGTTCGGACCAAACAGTCTAAGTCTAGCCTACTCAAACTCGAGCAATCAAAAGTTTAATCGGTTTGAGAATCAAATAAAAATTTTTAATACAATTATAATTTATTTCATCCAAATTAACTCGAGTCAAATTTTGTAATCTAACACCATTTGCACGCCACCTTGGTTAGTTGGTTAGTCAATCACTCGTGAAATCACAAATTGCATGATCATGTCATTTGGAGGAAGATTATGTTTTGCCACCTTGGTTAGTTGGTTAGTCACTCACTCGTGAAATCACAAATTGCATGACCACGTCATTTGGAGTAAGATTATGTTTTCTATTATTAGTTTTGTCGTCAAGATAAACTAAGGTAAGAACAATTTAGTCATTATAGCATTTAATCCCATGTATGGAGTAAAGCTTACTTCTTGTTGAACTTGTGTGTGCTCTACATATATTTGTCTTTATCCTAATAAGGGACATACGATTTTCAAGAAGAGACGTTCGGGTTAGATGAGTTACCAATACTCTATATTAACAAAACGATGACATTTTAACAAAACAGTGTCATTTTATTTATAAAAGTTGGGCTTATATTAAGCAGGCCTGGACAACCCAAGCTGAAAATGATTCTGAGGCCTGATCAATTTCGGCCTGACCTGTTAACTTTAAACCTGAGTCTAAGTCCAAATGTCATCTCTAATTCTACTTAAAAGCCTATGAACGTAAATGTTCTAATAATTTTAAGATATCTAGAAATGGAGACCGAATCCACAATGGTCGAACCCTCCAAACTGCTCATAAAAACTTGTGCCCATACCCAATATGGATTCTAGCCCACAACGTTGTCAACTAAGCCCGCGAAGGTAAAACCAAAGGACTACGTCGTTTTAATGATTCTTCAAGCTTTTGACGAAGAAAAAATGTTTTTCTTTAGGATACTCCTGCGAGCTTGTGCTTTGATCTGATAGAACTGCTCGCCGCATAATCATTCCCCAAAGATTTTGTTGTTTCCTGTAACGAATGTCGAGGTTGATGTGACCTTGGATTAATGGAGGAATCGTCTTCGTTTCTTTCTCTGAATGTTTCTGCTCCACAACGTAAATTCTAAGAACCGTCCAAAGATACGATCGTCTCTCGAATTACTACACACACTTACTATGCAGTTGGTCCGATTCCTGTGATTTACTATGAAGGCTATAAGCTGGCTCGACCCAAAAAGGTTTGAGCGGCGCACCTATTCTGTTTCTAACACTAGTTGGATTGGTAGGGTTTTTGATTCGTGTTAAGCTTCAACTCGCACATTTAAAACTACTAATCTTAAAAGTTAAACCTCTACATATAAGAACAATCCTCCGCCATAAATGAAGATATAAAGAACATCTACGTCGCTGCATTAAAGTCTAAAAACTAATAATTCCTCCATTGGAATTGCTACACCATTCTCAATATTTTATTGAAAGAGAAGCTTTGGTTACTTACATTCACTTGTCCTACACAATTCCTTCTTAGTTCCCTCAATCCACAAAATTTGCTTCCCTTCAGAGCTCAAACCCATGCACTTCACTCACGACCTAGGAGCAGGTGAATCGAAAGGTCGATGGTGGTGAACAGGTATGGCGGCCCAAGGGCTGGTGGTGGGCATCGGACGTTGGTGGTTGGGAACCAGTTGGTGGCGGCTCGGGCCAAGCGGAGAGTTGGAAGCAGCGGCAGAGGACGAGGAAGACGACGATGAGACAGCAACGCGCTCGCATGAAGGGCACATCGTGAGCGTTGTCGGAGGATTCATGTGCATGTAGAGTTGGGNNNNGAGTTTCAGTGCTCTAAGCTCCTGCACCTCCTTTTGCAACCTCCTATTCTCCTCCGTTAGATTCTCGCAACACCGCTTTAGATACTCACAATCCACTTCCGTTTGCTTCAACTTTGTCCTAAACCGTTCGATTATACTCAACTCAGTCGCAAAATTTATAAATATAGCATTTACTAAAAATTGCTGTCAAAATGTCTACAATGCCCTTTTCAGAGTGGGAAAATATCTCACCTTGCCCTCCTGTTCTGAAACCACACCTCCACTTGTCTTGGCCTGAGATTCAACTGCTTAGCTAACGCCAGCTTTTGTTTCTGCAATCACAAAACAAATCGAAAAACCAAAGTGACCATCAAGGCAGGCGCTAAAGTCTGGTCATGACTGAGCCGGAAATAACTAGAATGCCACTCACCGGATTGAGAGTGTTGTGCTCCTTGAAGGTCACTTCCAGAACTAAAGACTGCTCCTTTGACAGTCTCAGCTTCTTCCGTGACGCGTCGCCACCGGCTACGCCGTCTTCGTCGTCGCTTCCGTGAGAGCAAGAGGCTCTTTCGGCGTCGTTCTCGTCTCCGATGGGATCTCTGTCGCTTCTCTTTCCGCTTATACTTGAAATCGTGCTGTTAGGAGATGAAACACCCGCTTCATCGTCAATATCAACGATTGATGGTGCTCTGTTCATGTCGATCACTCCACGCTGAATCGCTCGCGTATCGGAGTTCCCATCTGCAAAGTAACGGTCCGGTGAGTTTTAGCAAGTAATGATCGTGCAGTTACCGTAGAAACAGATGCCAAATGAACTAAGATAGATGCGAGCAAATGATTACAAAACCTGATTCAGACCCATCTCACAAAAGGCTAACAAAGAAGATAATTGATATTTTCATCATAAAAAGGGGAATCAACCAAAGAAAAAGGAAAGAAACAGTACCACCAGACGATTGAAACAAATCATTCCATGAGCTCTTCTGCTGCTGATGGTTGTTCTGCATGAACTGTGGAATCAGATTATTGAGCTTGAACGGAGGCGGATTTTGTGGTGGGTGTTGAGGATGAGAACATCCCAAGCTCAAGCTAAGCCCCAACCCATCATCCTTCTCACCCACCATCTTGGTCTGCTCTGCTCAAGAACAGTATTTTTCTCGGCCAAATTATTCTCAGAGTTTACCAAACAAAACCAATCAATTGGCCCTCCCTGTTTCTCTGCCCCCAAGTGTTTGTTTTTATCCTGATATATTCTCCCTACCTATTGTTTGGTTTCTGAGAAAAGCAAAATGGAAAAGGATGGTAGAAAATGGCCGGGTTTTTGCAGCCAGAGGTGTGACAGCCTTTTGCTTTCTGCAGGACAGTGATAGGATGGGACTACTCCATATATAAAGATACAGAGATACAGATGAAGAACAACACTACAGAGATAGATAGATAGAAAGTAGAGAGTGACAGGTTGGGTACAGAATCAATCATGATTTATGTCAGTAACCCCCCATTGGCTCATACCATGATAGCATGATACACAAAACTGTATATACATACACTCTATAAAAGTGCTAATTAAGCATTCATCTATAAAGGGTTAGTTTCTAACCTTGGTTATAGAAACGGAGTTTTCTACAATGGTTAAAACTTAAAAGACCCATTTTTAACCATGGTTTAGTCTTCGTCCAGGTTTTTATTAACTTCGCTTAAAAAGCGGCTTTCTCGCTTGGTTGATCGTTGACTGGGATATTCCAGTCCATTTTTTCCCAATTCCCACGCTCTTAATCTCGTGTACACGCGCACCCAGTCATAATTATCTTCGTCTTTTATAAGACTGTTAGTTTATTTTAATCTCTTAATAAAATTATTTTATTTTATTAAAATAAATAATTTATACATTAGTATTATTTTAACATATTTTAATTATTAATCCAATTTTTAGTTAAATTTTATGTTTTTAATTATATTTATTAATAATTATTAAATTAAATAATATATATTTAGTTAATAGTAAATTATATTATAAAAAATGCAAACACTGGAAACAAAAATTATTTTTTTATAGTTTTCAAAACTTTTGAAAACCGAAAGAAACCAAGACTAATAAATAGAAGCTCATCAATCATCATCAACGCTCAATTGAAGGTTTGCCATGGTGTGCGCTCAGGAAAAAGTTGAAGTCAGCGTATTCCGTACATAAAATTCTCTACTTTGCGAGGATTGGAAGATGGCCATCAATATATACAGTCTTTCCTTTATAATTTTTACAAATAGACTAAAAAATAGAAACTAAAATTTTTCAAATAAACAATTTTTTCAACAAAAATAGAAAATAAAAAATATTTTTAGTCTTTTTATATTATTTTTAAGAAAAAAGATTACAAAAATTAAATTCAACCTTTTATTGTAAAACATAGTTAAAATTTTGATATTGTAATATTTTCTTTAAATTATTTGCTTAAAGAGCAAAACAAAATTCATAAAATCGATGTGTATCTTTCGTTCATCGATTAGAGCAATGTTTTAAAAATCGGATCGGTGATTGAACCGGAGAAGCAACTGATTCAAGGGTTAATGGTTTAACGGGAATTCAACCGTGGATGAACCGGTGATTAATAAATATATAAATTTTTATTATATATATTATCTCAATGGGTAATTTTTAAACATATTATTTAATTATTTATTTATCTAATTGTAAACTTAAACATTTAAACTTCAAAATATACATTT
>JANITX010000010.1:51264238-51276314 GCA_027564395.1 Erythroxylum ulei | reverse complement strand
TGATCATTTAATTGAAATGTAAAAATAGTTAACCAGAGTTTAATCGAAATGATAACTAGCTTAATATAACACAGGCTACCCCTCGTTTCTTCAACTCTTTTAGTAGACAGCTATATTGGAGGGATCCTCTAATTGGTGAAGCGTTATGTTTTCGAGAAGCCCTAAACTGAATTAAAAGCCTCTCCTTTTCTCCGATTTGTGAGGAAACGGATTGCCAAATAATTACTCGATTTCTGACATCCAAACAAAATTTTCCTTCCTATTTTTTGATGATTATCCAAGATTGTAAAGCTCTTATTAATGAGCATCAGTTTATTTCAACTGCTTTTATTAAGCGATCAGCGAATCAGGTTGCTCATAAGATAGCTAGGGCGACTAATTCTATGTCTGGTTTCGAATGGGGAGTATGCCCTCCAAACTTTCTGTATGATGTTTTATCTTTGAATATGAATAATATGCGCTGAGCGCACATGACAATGTAAAAAAAAAGCTTTAAAACTCAAATTAATTCAATAAAATAATATTTTTTAATTATTTTAATCCATAAATTTATCTAATGTCTTGAAGTAATAGTTGGGCAAAAATTAGCATACACGAAAATTTGTAAATATTAACTACATCTAATCTTTCACTTAATTACAAGACAACAACTCTTCTTTTTTTAAAAACGGAGGAATCTGCGGCTATTACCTTTTTGATGTGTACTGAGTAAACCTCAAGATTGACACAATAGCCTGCAAATCATGTCAATCAGGTATTCCGCACTAGGCAAGCCCTTTACGATAGACTTGATCAAAAGAGCGTAAGTAGAAGGAATCGAATACAAAACTTTTTGACTCCATGTCCCTCCACTCTACCAACTCGACCATCCTTAGGAAGCTACAACAACTCATTAATTGAATTATTCGAAATATTTATAAAAAATAGTGATTATAAAAATAATTTAATTCGCACTTTGTGCTAAAAAAAATCTTATCTACAAAATTCTCTTTATTTTATTTATTTACGTGAATGAGATTTTCCGACATAAAGTAAGAAATGAGTAAATGACCAGAATATATCACGGGAGTAAGTATGTGGCGTAATGTAGCGTACCGAGATCAAGCACAGAATAAAGAAGGATTTAGGGTTAGTTTGCTTTAAGGCATTGGTGACTGTCTGCATTGTAGGCCATGACTGTGCTTCTTGAAGTCCCCAGTGTTTGTAGGACCACGTGTTTGCCATGTGAGCTCATTTTATGGCTAATCGATTATATATTAATGGTTTATTGTGTTGGACGTCAATTTTATTGATAAGAAAATATAAGAATAAATATTATCATAAACTTAATTTCAATTATAATATATAAAGATAAGTACTACTGACTAGGTTTCGGCCTTTATGGATAAGATAACCACACAAGCTTATCCTAAATAAATAGTAATCAACATTCCCGATGTACAATACCAATAAACTGTTACGTCATTTAAGTTTAAAGTTGCCACATCATTATTTCATAAATGTATGACAAAAATTTATCAGCCTATCCTCTACACTGCACTAATCTATATTGATAATATTTTACCAACAACAGGTAAATGTTTGTAAATATGTAATATTTACCTAAATTAGAATTAGCAATGGATCCAACCATTCACGACCCAAGCCGATTCAAGAATTTATGCTCGAACTCACTCTAGCTAAAAGTTCTATCAAGTTTGGAGCACAATTCGAACCTGGGCTTGGGTTGCTTAAAATTCAACCCGATTCGATTTATTTTTAATTTAAAATAGAAGAGACATCGTTTAATTCAAAATCACGTCGTTTTTTTTTTACTTTCAAGTTTTGGTTCAAGTTGAGTTAGATAATGTGAGCCTGAGCTCAAGCCTGATCTGAAGCCAAAAGTGTCCAAAGAAAATTTGAGCATAGGTTGAAGATCAAACAAATTAGACCGAGTCCATTTGGATCGGACTATCTAAAGCTCAAATTAATCTAAATGTCCGATCAATTTGGATCAGTCTAGTACTTGGCCCGGCCCAAACGATCAAAATTGCGTACAATGTCAACTGGACTCGATATATATTCATTTCAATTGATTTTCTTGAGTTGGGTCAGGTCAGATTTTAAACAAACCCTTTAAGCCCATAACGTCTATCTTCTTCCCTAATGATATGGAGCCCAATAACCTAATCCAGCCTCAGTTCACTTTATTTTCTTTCTTTTTTTCTTTTAAATAATATTTTTTACCTCCACGCCAAAGCTCAGCTGAGACTTTGTGCTCTGTAACGAACGAGTCACTTTTTCGCTAAAAACCCTAAACCCGCGACTTACTACTACAGCTACCACCCTGTATCCTCCTCTTTCTTCTAAGCCAAAGCTCTAGGTATTGTGTAGGGAATAGCTTGAGGAGCGGAGGAAAGCGTTGGGTTTCAATATGGGATTTTCAGGGAAACGGTCGAGAGGAACGAGAGATAGCGACGGCGATTCTGAAGACGAATTCGATTCTACGGCGAATAGAAACGTAGCGGTTAGTGAATTACATGTATGGTTGGTGTAAGTATGCAATGTGATTTTGTTTTGAGTAGTTGGTTATAATTTGCGATGTAGGTGGAAGATTTAGATTACGAGGACAATGATTTTAGTGAGGAGGATGAGGAGGAAGAAGAAGAAGAAGATGACGACGATGATGATGAAGCAGAGGAAGAAGGAGAAGAAGACGATGAGCAGAACGATAACCATAACAATGCTGAGATGGAAGATCTAGAGAAGGAATACAGAGATCTTCGGAATCAAGAGCTGTATGTTTCTTCCTTATTTTTTGAAATTTTTATGCGGTTATTAGTTGTTGGTTCAGAGCAATCAAGTTGAAAAGAAAAGTCAAAGAAATGAAATTGTTGTTCTATTTAGAACATTGAGGTGCATAAGCATTTGAGAGTGATAAAGAATTGATAATTTGATTAACTGAAATTTTGTTCTCTTTCAGTGATCTATTGAAGAATCTAAAACGGCATAAGGATGAAGACGTGCTTAAAGGTCAAGCAGTAAAGAACCAGAAGGTATGTTTTTTGTTCCTCTGTTGACAAAAACACTATTGCTTTTCATTGATAATTGACTTGTCTCATTTTGATTGTAAAGGCTCTTTGGGATAAAGCACTTGAGTTTCGTTTTTTACTTCAAAAGACTTTCTCAAGTTCAAATAGATTGCCACTGGTATGTTTCCTGTTTGCCTCTCCAATTTATGGTAAGGTATTTGAGGAATTATAGTCAAGTGCGAAGGAATTTTCTGCAGGAACCAATTAGGACTTCGTTTTGTGAATCAGATGGAGTTTCCGTAGCATATGATGATCTCATCTCCTCATCCAAGAAGACTTTGGATTCACTACTTGAACTACAGGAGGTAAATGACCGTGTATTGTGCTGAGTGTTGCATTTTATGCAACTCTGTTGGCTTCATTCACCACTAATCCTATTGTTAATTTCAGTCTTTGATTGAGAAGAATCCTGCTATTTCTGAATCATCAAATGGTATGCCACAAGTTTAAATTTCTTTCTTATATATTATTATCATAATGTCCGTTGAACTGATTTTAGATGAACAGTTGTTAAATACATAAACATTTGTTCAAATAAGTACATAGGTATTAATGGTATCAATATTGTTTTCTTTGTTTTTTTTTCCGTCTTATGAAGGTAAATCTGCACAACCTTCAAAGAAGCATCCAAATGATTCTGAAGATATTGACGAAGAATGGTTACGAATTTCCCAAACTAATAGGAGGTGTGTCCTTTTACTTATTTACGTGCCGGAAAAATTTTTGTTTGTGAAAGAAATAAGTCACAGTTCTTTGAGATTCACCCAACATTTTGATCATGATATTTAGACACTTTTTATTCTACGGAAAGAGTTTGAGCATGTACTGACTGCTGTTGGAGAACACTTTTCTTGCTTCTTTTTTTTTTTTCCGGTCTAATTTTGTTTAGGACTGCTCTTAAAACCGTTGGTGATGGATTGAACTGTTATTTACGCTGAAGTTTGTCTTAAAAATTATGTGCTTTACCTTTTGAACTTGTTTTTGGCTTATAAGGGCAAACTTTTATCTGTTGATCATATGACAATTTATCACTATATTGTGTGTGTGTAGGAAAATGATGTTCTATATATAATTAAATCCTGATTGTCTGGCTTCTTAAATATTGTCTTGTAGAATCGTTGGTTTTAGAGACAAATCCTTAGATAAATGGCAGAGAAAAGCACAAGTAACAACGGGTGCTGCGGCCATCAAGAACAAGTTGCAAGCTTTCAATCAGGTTTAAGTGTAACCAAGTAACATCTTCCTGCTACTTGGTCGTTGTTAAACTAACTTTTCCTTTTCAATTCAGAATATTAGCGAACAAGTTGCTGCTTATATGAGGGATCCGAGTAGAATGGTAAAGCAAATGCAGCAGAGAAGATCAGCTTTGGCCACTTTTGGAGCTGTAAGTTAAACATTCCCAGTTGAAGGAATGCTGAAAAGTTTATGGCTAAATGAATAACTTTTTATATGCATTTTTACAAGTGTTTGCAGATTCCTGAGATCAACGGTGCTGCCAAGGTCGAGGTAATATCCCATCTTACCATCTGTCCGTGTTTAGTTGGATTATGTCTTAAATATGTAAAAAAGAAACCATGTTTGAATATCTTACCACAGAAAAGTGTTGTGTGATGCTTGGACAACTGATTTAATTAGTCTAAGCATCATATTAACAGCTCTATAATCCCTCCATTTATCTAACCTGGGATTTTGTGGTCCTTTTACTCAAAATAGGAAGCAAATCCAGATGGTGATCCAGAACTTCTCGATGACTCAGAATTTTATCAGCAGTTACTTAAGGAATTCTTTGAGACTATCGATCCGAATTCTACAGGTGAAAGATCTTCGCTTTTCCTTCTTCCGTTTATCCTTTTTTTGCTTGTAAAATATATACATACATTGGCAGTCCCTCAGAGAGAATCCAATTAATTGTTTTAATGAGCATTCATGGGTCTATACACGGTTTTATTAGTCAACACAATCTTTAGGCTAATCTGAAACTTACTGATTATCTCAGAGATGGCATTTTACGCTCTAAAAAGATTGCGAACTAAAAAGAGAAAGTTTGTAGATCGGCGTGCATCAAAAAGTCGCAAGATCAGGTACGTATGAAGAAGAACTAGTTCTTTCTAGTTTCTGTTCTATGCTGTTTCTCTTATTATATTTTCTCATATACTTCACTCCCAATAACAATTCAGATACAATGTTCACGAAAAGATTGTGAACTTTATGGCTCCTCGACGCTTGGATCTTCCTCCTATGGCCTCCAAGTTGTTTGAGAATTTGTTTGGACGAAAGACTTGAGAACCTTGTCCAACTCTTTTCTCTTGTAAGTCGTCTTCGTTTTAAGAGGCTTGTGACGTTATTTGGCGAATGACGAATATATTACATATAACAAATTCATTCCTGGTTCCCACATATTCTTTGAAGGTTTTATCTTATTTTCCATTAAAAATTTATTAAAACTCATTATCAATAATAACAATCATAATTAGTGTATATGCCAAATTTTGAAAATCCAAACCACTACAGGATCAGGAAGTCGTGTTCAGTTAAACATTACAACATTGGACCACCTTGTTACAGCTGAGAATGTGTCATGTTAATACCACAGTCCGCATCCCCACTTCTAACATTGGATTTACCTAAGCAAAACCAATTGATATTGGAATCATACCCTAACTTTTAGTACTCTTTAAAGGACAATGTCAATCAAATTCTTAAATATTATACATTTTTGAGACATTGAGTGTCCATGAGGAACATCCGGAGCCACTGAGTTTCTGAAGCTTGTTGCATCGATGTTCCCTTTTCACTGCTGCAAGCTGTGAAATAAAGGTCCCGACTTAGAATATAAATCTTTTCCATGATAAAAGGTGAGATTTATGATTAATCATCCAAAAAAACCACATCAAGTTGTCCAAAGGCTACTAAGGGACTAGCCTGGCCAGCAATAAAACGGGCAGCATAAAATGTTTCTATTCATTGAACAAGGCTGCTTCATGCCAGGCCAGGTCCCTGAGCATAGCCCGAAGTCCCAAAAAGAAAAAAGAATTTGGTCTCAAAGCCTGTTGTGCCGTCCCTAGTTTATAGCAAAGCTGTGTAATATCAGAATATGCTTTGTTAAAACATGGTTTGGATAAAGCCCTGCTACCAATCAAAATTTGGTAAACACCAAAACTGCTATCAGGAAAATATAGATATGGAGGAACGGTAATGTTTCTATTTTGCTACCATGTGACAACAAACATATGAAGGAAATGGAGGAGACAACTGAGAGATATTAAGGAGTACCTACGGAGGCTGTTGTGAGTCAGGTTGCTGTATCAATTGAGAGTATATGTATTCGTCAACTCTCTGTTTTGCCAATGCCACCTGAGCAGGCATGAGATAACCTTATAAATATGGCCAAGGCTAATCATGATGCAATTATAGACGGTTGATTTCCTCTACCATTACAGCTAATTAAGTGCACTTGGATACAGGAATACAAACACAACAAGTTCCACGACAGGAATCAGTGGTATAGATGTTCCTCTCCCGGTCATTTGCTCTTTTGGTTACAGGGACATTCTATTCTAAATGTTCTGATTTCCCATGATAATGTATCAATTCAATGGTTGTTGAAAGAATTTACCTGTTCAGAACTACCACCAAATTGTATGTGCCTATGTTTTTGTTCACCTTTGCCCCCATAAACCTGCAGTGCAGAAACCCGCAAAAATAGTTACAGCCAGTTGAACTGAAGCCTTAAATGCAAACACATTGATTTTCCAGCATAGTAATCTTCATTGTGGACTCCAGCATACGACTACTGGATTCGTAAGGGTTAGAGATCACCCTACCTTGATCATCGCTCCGGATTCATTTCTAATCCTTGAGATATTGGAGCCGCATCTACCAATCAATCCCCCAACCAAAGTTTCCGAGATCATCATCTCCAATGTTACATAATCAGCTGCAAGATTGGTTGTCCTAAAGATGATGATGTTATAAAACAAATATCAAAACTTGATGGCAGCCACACATCATAGCATTTTGAAGGCAACATTATCCGAAAAGACGGAACATTGAATCACCTGAAGTTGGGTCCACATAGGGCTGAGGTGGTCGAATTGCATAATAGTTGTACGTTGGACTAATTGAAATCACTTGTCTAGGTGGATTTTCCCTAAACCACATAAACCAGAAGAACAATATCGCATAAACACCAATAGAAGTACAAAAAGGAAAAATACATAAGAATTCCGATAAAAAACCTGAGTTGACAACCGATTTCTGCAAGAGCCTTCATTACAACAGGCACATCTCCTGATATCTGCATTTAAATGATCAGAATAAGAAAATTCACGAATCCTATATCCAATTGCGTCCAAGTAAAAAAATTCACGAAATCCGTATCGAATTCAGTCAGAAAGAACTCGAAGCTCACCAACCTGTACTACTCGATCAGACTCATGAGCAGATGCACAAAGAGGTAACTGATTAGGAGCCAGGACTGTAATAGTGGCTCCCGAAGAATTCCTCAGTTTCTCAATGTTTTGACCTGATACACCAATTAAAGAACCTGCCTGCGAACCAGCTATCAATAGCCGTATCGTATTTGCAGCGACATGCCCACCACCACCAACAACTTTTGATGCTTCCACGGAACTATCATCTTCCTATTCAATTCAACCACAAAACAATGAAACCTAATCTGTAACGAAACCCATCCGAATTACACACTCAACTGCATCTAACATTAGCACTGACCTTTAAGATCAATGTTGCTATTTGCTTAAGCGCATTCTCAGCATCAGTAACAACACTGTCATTGTCTCTAGAGCTTATAATTATCACACGCTCTTCATGTCTCTGTACAAAAATAACGAACAACAATACGTCCTTGAGTAATAATAATAATAATCACTATGCTAAAAGACGCAATCTTTTAAAAAGGACATGTCATACGGCGATGGCGTCGGCGATCTTGATGGTGGCTTTGGTTTCTTCTCGAATCTTCTGGATACGACACCCAACTTTGCCGATAACTTTCCCGATCTGTCGCGAAGGCACCACGATCCTGAATATAACGTCCTGAGCTTTCGCTCGCTTTCTCGGCGCCGAATCCTCCGTCGCCTCTGCGGCCGAGTTGTCGTCGGCCGCTTCGCGTCGTCTTTTACCCGTGATGGGGAGTTCCGGCGGGGGATAAGTGACCGTTGGCAGAACGGGGTTTATAGGAATTGTCGCCGGTTGGATTATCGGAACCGGAGCTGAGGGATGGTGATAGTAATAGGCCGTGTTTGGCGTGTACGGAAACATTTTTGGCTAAACCGAATCAAACCAACCCCTCCTCTGAGTTCCGGCTAAACAGAATCTCATGAAAGTCGAGGGTTTTATAGCTTCAGTGGACTAAATTACCGATATGCCCCTATTCGAACTCTGTTTTTCTAAATAAATTTTTTAACCTTAAATTTATGAAAGAAAATTGAATTGTTTTATTCTAATAACTTTAGATTAATTGAATCCCAGGTTTTAAAAATTGGACCGAACTGTCTTATTTAATCAGAAAAAGTTTGAATTAGTTCAATTTTATCTAATAACTTCTATTTATAAAAATTGACAGATTCAACTGATTTTTTAAACTTTGATTGAATATGATTTTTGGGATTAAATTAATTATGAAAATTATATTAAATAGATTTAACTCAACATTAATAATTTAAATAAATTTAAACGTATATTTAAATATTTATATTTAAAATTTGAACACAAATTTTAAAATTTAATTCACTCTAAAAAATCTTTTTTATTTATATAGATTTAAATTCTAATCTAAATTTATTAAATTTAGTTCTAAGAGCCTTTTAAATTTTAAATTTTGGTTTAATTTTTTGTAATTTTCAAATATTGATTATTTTAATTAAAATAAAATTCATTGAAATTAGTGGGAATAAACTTTATTATAGTCTTGGATATAGCGTAGTAAAACCTGAGTGAAATTGTGGGACACGTTCGAATCCAAGTGCCGCTGCTCTTTATTTGCATGACGCACACATGTCAAGACCCACTGACTGCTTTCTCCTTAAAATATCTGGATTTTCACGACTCTGCCACTGCAGATGGCAACTGTTGTTCATCACGTGCAAATTACGGTTTCTTTCAACACTTGGACCCACCTTCGCCTAAAGTACGAGAAACGAGCGAACTCCACCGCCACGTGTCACCGGTGTTATTTTAAACAGACAATTATCCTCCAAATCGGAATATACATTGAATATGTTATATTTATTAATATTATAAAAAATATTTTTAATAATAATGATTATTCATAATTCATAGTTAATAAATAATAATTATTTAGTTGATTTATCTTGTAAATGCTCTTTGAATATCTAAAGATTCTAGAGATTTTTATCCTCGTTTCATATGAAACTAAAATCACATAATTTGGATATCTTTGGGCTAAATTATGACCCAAATAATATGACTAGTTTAACAAACCCTAGATAGAATTTTACTTCACGATATTCTCTGGTCACATACAACCAAATTCATGAAAATTAACGCCAAAATAATATCAAAAATCATCTTAGCAACCATTTTATATCTAAATGAGAGGACAATTGGTTCGTATAGAGAAATGATAATAGGAATAAGAATGAATAAAGCGAAGAATGAAAATAGATATTATCATTATAATTATGATGATTAATTAAGAGAAATAAATGATTACCGTTACTATATTGATATTGATTGATTTGTAAATAATATTAAGAAATAAAAATTAATTATATTTTAATTAACTATATTGTAATTAATTCGTTACAATATATTAATTAATTAAAATAGTGTAATTGATAACTATATTAATTATAATATTTTAATAAATAAATAAATTATATTTTAATTAATTATATTGTAATTAATTAATTAATAATAATATTAGTTTAAGAATATCAAACCTTACTAAACCAAAAAAATGCTTTGGGTCATAGAGTAAGAATAAATAATAGTGATAAAGCAACTACATTGAAAAACAGAGATATTGGAGAGCAATAAAAGAGAAAGGTAAATAAATAAAAGCGTTGGACTGTCGTTAATAGTAAACGCGTGCCAAAATATACGAGAAATGACTTTCATTCATCTCATAATCTAGAAAAATTGAACAATGTCCAAAAACTATGAATGAAAGTATAAGTCATCCAATCATACCTTCTTACCGAGCTTTATTTTTATTCCATTCTTATTCCTCTCTTCTTATACCTAAGTATACTCAGAATCTTTATAACTATTCAAACATACATACAAAGGTGTAGGACTACGCTTAATTTAATCCCTCTTTCTGTGATGATTGTTGACGTTATTTTTCATAAACTTAGTTATATATGACAAGAGAATACCGTATGGTAAAATTCTGTCTAGTGTTTATTGAACTAGTCGCATTATTTAAATTATAGCTCAGTCTAAAGACTTTCGAATGGTGTAATTTTAGTTTGATATGAAACATAAGAAATAGAGATAAAAATCTTAGGAAGCCTTAATTGAGGAACTGGTCCACTCAACTAAGGTTGTGAATCAATAAGCAATTACGTTGCTTTTAGTTACTGTCTTTAGTATGCAGAGACGGAACGAGACAAAAAATTAAAAACAGAACAGAACAAAATTTGGAGATAGCGAAGTGTTTGGTTGTGATGCACAGAACAGAAAAAACTGTCTCTGTCTTGAGGAAAAATATGTGTTTGGTTACAGTGGACAGAGCATAAAAATAATGTCAATGACAAAAATACCTTTGCAGTTTAATATGATTGGAAATATCTAATTCATTGATTATTTTAAAACGAATGATTTGTATTAGTAAAAAAGTTAATAAATAATAATAATAACAATAACAATAAGAAATTAATTTCGTATAATAATAATAATAATAATGATAGAAGAAGAATGGGAAGAAATTAATAATAATAAGGAATTTAATAATCACAATAATAATAAGAAAATTAATTATGAATAATAATAATAATAATAATAATAATAATAAGAAATTTAATTTTGTATAATAATAATAAGAGGATTATTCTGCCATTGTTGTGGACGCACAGCAGCTAAATTTGGCGCATGCCAATAATAGAAGAAATGCTT
This sequence comes from Erythroxylum ulei, assembly GCA_027564395.1. NCBI lineage: Eukaryota > Viridiplantae > Streptophyta > Magnoliopsida > Malpighiales > Erythroxylaceae > Erythroxylum > Erythroxylum ulei. Next base: position 51,265,140 of record JANITX010000010.1, on the reverse strand, counting down.
GATAGAAAAACTCAAAAGAAAATAAAATATAAAGGTCTAAGTCAAAGCAAAAGGCTTGAGAATCGATAAGGAAGGTGTTAGCAACTTTATTTTATTTGCCTAAGTGGTCAGTTAATTTCGTATTTATTGGAGAATTGAAAAAACGAAAGAGATTTAAGTAAGTGAGTGTTTAGGACAGACCACTTATTTCTTAAAACTAAAAGTAAATAAATTTGAGTTTTTATTTGTGAATTAATTTTTAAAGTTTTAAGGAATATCTTAACTATATCTAGTTATTTTATACTTGACCATTGTTTTAATTTGCTGTCTTAAAATTGTTTGTCTATTTCCTGTTAATTAATCATGTTTGATAGTTTAGATAATTAAATTGGTGAAGAATTGGAAATTAACAGTTAATCCTCAAGAATTTGACCCATATGTTGTGTACTTGAGGTTAAAGCAACGCACATCATTTACCTTCTTTTTTTTTATTAATCACCAACATTGTGGATCTAGAATTAAGTACTATATTTGACCTTAATTACTAGCTATAACTACACCATATCCTATTGGTTAAAATAACATACATTAAATTTTAAGCATCATTCTTTGGGAATTAGGCTTTGTTAATAATGATTTAATTCACAAATTGGTTAGTAGATGTAACATCTCATCACCGATGGGAAGGGTAGAATAGTAATTTGAAATGATTTATGAGTACTTAGAATTGTCTTGATATAGTCATGCATACATATACACGTGAATAGTAAATTTTACACATGTAAATGACTGTACATACATTCATGATATTTCCCAGTATAGTTGTGAATAAATGTGGTTGTTATGAAAAATGTGAATTATGTGTATAAAAAATGAGTTGGAGAGGGTCTTTGAGGTTTTAGAATTTTTAGTGAATTTTTTTA
>JANITX010000010.1:51240963-51264138 GCA_027564395.1 Erythroxylum ulei | reverse complement strand
AATAATAAGGAAGAGGAAGTGGAGGAGGAGAAGAAATTTATAATAGTAATAATAATAATAATAAGTTTAAAATTTATAATAATAATAATGATGATAATGACGACGACGAGGAGTTTAATAATATAATTAAAAATAAAAAATTGCTTATGTGAAGAAAGGTATTTTTGGCATTTTTTTATACATTTTGTTTTTGTCCCTAGGATAAGAAATCTTGAACTGTCTTGAAAGGAACAAAAACTTCTATTTTTGTCTTTTAAAGATGAAACAAAAATAGGTAAAAACAATAAACAAACACGACAAAGCACGGAACTTTTATGTCGTTATCATCTATCCTTAACTCTAATACACTATATACAGTGGAGCCTTCAAAACAGTAAAGAAAAGTAACCTAACCAAAGTGAAGTTGTCCAGAACGGTAAATAAATGGAAAAAGCAGTGGGCAATACGGGGAAAATACCAATACAATAGGAAACTGCTGCTTTTCTTCTCTCTCGTGCGCTAAAAAAAACAAGTCAAGTCATGCTCTCTTTCTCTCTCCTCCTTCCTCCATTTCCAAGTCATTAAAGCTTCTTTTTGTTATTTTCTTCTGCGGCTGTGTTTGGGGTTTTTAAGACTTTTTATTTATTTATGTAAGTTTTATCACTTTCTTCTTCAATTCTCTCTTCTTCCCAGGCTTCCATTTCAACCATTTAACCCTACATTAATTCCTCTTTGGCTTGTTTGTTTGTTTGATCAATTCTCACTTCTCTTATTCTTATACTCACAAGAAGGGACATGGCGTTTCCTCCTGATCCAGAGAACCAAGCGCAATCGAATTTGACAATGGATCCTCCTACCAACGTCAAGCCTCCTCACCAACCGCTCCATAACTTCACTTTCAAAGGTCTCAAATGGTCGAACAACTCCGCCAACCACCAGCACTACCACCGCGTTCGGAAGCCCGGCGGAGAGTCCTCCCGCAAGCCTCCGCTTCCGCCGAGGAACTCGGGTTCTGGTGAGAGGAATGAGAAGTTGGAGAAGGAGAAGAGATTGAATGGTGTTTCTGGTGAGAAGAGTGGGAGGGAGAGGAGATTGAGAGCTATTTCTGGTGAGAAGAGTGAGAAGTTGGAGAATGAGAGGAGATTGAATGCTGTTTCTGGTGAGAAGAGTCAGAAGGTGGAGAAGGAGAGGAGATTAAATGCTGTTTCTGGTGAGAAGAGTGAGACGTTGGAGAAGGTGAGGAGATTGAATGCTGTTTCTCGTGAGAAGAGTGAGAAGTCGGAGAAGGAGAGGAGATTGAATGCTGTTTCTGGTGAGAAGAGCGAGAAGTCGGAGAAGGAGAAGAGATTGAATGCTGTTTCTGGTGAGAAGAGCGGGAAATCGGAGAAGGAGAAGAAGGTGAATGACGTCTCTGATCAGAAGAGTGAGAAATTGGAGAAGAAGAAGTTGAGTGATGCTTCGGATGAGAAGAGTGGGAAACTGGAGAAGAAGAAGAAGAAGTTGAATGATGCTTCGGATGAGAAGAGTGAGAAATTGGAGAAGAAGAGGAACAAGTTGAATGATGCTTCGGATGAGATGAATGAGAAATTGGAGAAGAAGAAGATGTTGAATGATGCTTCGGATGAGAAGAGTGAGAAATTGGAGAAAGAGAAGAAACCGAATGATGATGGTGTTGTTGTTGAGGATGCTGACAAAAAGTCGAAGCTGTTCATTCGCATTCGTGCGAAGAGCAAGGACACTGATGTTAGTGATAATGCTGACGATAAGGTTCCGGGTGTGGAAGATTCCTTTGAACCGGAGCACAAGGTGTGGAACCTGAGGCCAAGAGAATTGGTTACCAAGAAGAAGCGTAGTGCTGATGCAGTGAGTGGCGGTGCGAACACTGGGAGTGAGAAGAAAAGTGGCGGAGCAGTGAATATAGGCAGCGGAGCAGCGGTGACCCCGGAGACAAAAGATGGGTCTGAGAAAAAAGGGAAAGGAAAAGGGAAGGGAAAAGAGAAGATTGCTGATTTCTCGATCTCGCTTAACAAAGACGAGATTGCAGAAGATATCTATGCTCTAACTGGGTCAAAGCCCTCCAGGAAGCCCAAGAAGAGGGCTAAGCTTGTGCAGAATCAGCTTGATGTAAGCCAAGTTTTGATTGTTTTACCTTCGATACATACTTGTTAAGTTTGTTTCTTTGGTATCTGAGAAATCTGCTGTCTTTTTGGTGGGTTTTTGCAGTGTTTGTTTCCAGGGATGTGGTTATCATCAATCACTTCTGAGACATACAAGGTCAATGAGTCCAATCAGAATATGAAGGTTTGACATTTGGTATATCGAGCTTTTTTCCTCACGTTTGATAGCTAATTGCATCAATGGAATGAAGAAAGAGATTTAGCTAGTGGTTTCAGAGTTGCTGAATTGCTTATCTTCTATCCTAGATGGGAAGAAGAGGCTGGAGACCTTTTGCCCACATATTATATGTTTGCAATTCATTTTGCTTTACTTAATTTTGGGCTGAACTTGTTTCATGCTTATTTATAGGGTTGAGGATATGACATTGCTGTTTCATAAGGTCGATGGCCACCTGAAGTAATTTGGAAGCCTGGAGGTGATGATGACTGGTGAACTTGACTTCAGCTGTTCGTTAACAAGCCACGAGCTTGTACGACGAAAGGGTAATAAATAAGACTTTGTTTTAGTTCCTTCTTTCCTTTCATCAAGGACCTTGATGGAACTGTTAATGTTATAGTCCTTGTTTATGTGCAGCTGGAATTGTAAACGGAAACTATCAGTTTAATAAGTAAATGTTTTAAAACTTCTATGTCTTTCTGTTGATATGAGATTAAAGCACTTACCCTAGATTCTTTTGGCACGCTTGCTAATTCATGGCATTACCTATCGGCGTAATGCATTAAACATGTTTTCAAACTCAAATAGTTGGTACAACAGCCTTATTATGTATATTCTTATGTCTTCAGTGATCACAAAAGCCATAATATGGAAAGTACAACATTCCTGTTCTTAATCAATTCCAGGAAATTGCAATTTGTATCATCAGTCATGTATTCGTAATGTGCTTTGATTGTATTGTTTGAAGAGTAAATAAACCGTGCATGTTATTGTTGCTTATGAAGTAATGCACGAGCTATCTATGGTATTGTCTTTGGTTATCTGTATGCGCCATGCACGTCATTGTCATTTCATTAACTGTACATGCATTGCTCTTAACGGTAAGACACGTGCTTGGAATAAATCTGTTATTTGCAGCACATTTATATTTGTTTTTGAGAATGTCATGCCTAGCCCAATCAGTTCCAATTATTTGGTAGATCCAACCACTTAAATGTGTCGCCTCATGATCGAGCTACACGTTTCACATGTGGATTGTTTTCCTTTCTTAATAACATCGATTGGAGTAGCCTTTAGGTCATCCATGACAAGTGTGAATCTTTGATGGTTTATTTTAAATTTGTCGCATTTGTGTTCCTGTAGAAAAGTGAATGAGCTGTCTTTGTTGACATCTGCACGAGCTTTTTGTGTTTGTAATTGATTGTTTTTGCTGAGATCTTGCTTTTCATGCTATTTTGTGTTAGAACGTTACTCGACAGTCTAAGAGGCTGACATATATTTCTGAAGTTGGATACTTCACGTACAGTCTAGTGATTGGCTTGCTTGTTTCATATCTGCAGTGTTTTGATTTGTTTTTTCGATTGCTGAAATATGTAAAAATTCGAGCCCATTAAAGGTTTATATCTTGTTCTTCAATTCAAGGTAGCCAGAACTTTTCATGATTAGTAGTCTGTCTTTTTGTTAACATATTTGACGTATCAATTAGCTAAAGTGTGTTTTGTGGATTACGTTTTAGAACTGCATGAATCCATAGTTATAGGCAAGAGAGCCATGCAACTATAGGTTGCATGTCTGTGTAGTTAACTGCAAGAATCATTAAAGGACTTGGCTATTTATTGTGAGAAAAATTCTTTACCACGGCGATTTAAGGCACCATGATTAAATTAATTATTGGATCTTATGAAAGATGCATATACCTTATTTGGAGACAGTTAATAATGTAATCCACATAGAAACATCATTCAAATTTGCTAGTGATCCATTACTTAAACACTGAAAATGGATTCTAATAGATGCAACTTCTAAGCATCCAAACATGTTTCTGAGTTCCTATTGATACGTGCAACTTGTAGAAAAATATCAAGAGATTCTTTTGAGATTTACCACTCCATGGCGAGAAAGAGTTAATTCAAACTTCCCTCCTTTAATATGAGCATCCGAAGCAGCTTCAGAGCCTTCACTTGTTTACACAGTCCACTTGATAAAAACCTATCATCCCTTAGTTGAAATGGGACTGGAAATATGAAAACAATGGTTTGTGAATCCCATTTCCATTGGCAGGCTAGATGCAGTTGACTTATGTATGCCTATTTTGTTACATTACTATGGCAGAATTATATGCCTCCCTCCAATTTTTTTTATTGTTTTTTTATTAGCATTGCCCTACCTCTCTTTCCTTTTTTCATATGTTGCCGGTAACAAGCTTGTTGTGACTGACAAGTACGAAAGAAAACCTGTAATCCAAAACTATGTTAACTAAACTCATAAACTGGAGCATAGGGGTGAACTGAAGTCATAAATGATTGTGAAGTGAACTGTACTGGAAACTCTCCTATGTCATACCCTTTTCGACTAGCCTTGGACAATTACTGAATTGGAAATGAGAGAACTTAGTAAATCTGGCAGATAATGAGGGTGAAGTAACTTTTTCGTGCATACTTCTTGCAACTTTAGAGTTGTCATTATGTGACTCCTAAAGCAATTGGTGATATGTTGTTGGCACTTGCCATATTAAGATAATAACTTATTTTGTTGACATGTGTAAATTAGTATTCTGTGATAAACATTAAATATTTTTCCATTTCAAGAATGTCCACATGCCATTTTCTAACAGGAGCTAGAAAAGTAATACACTGGAGTGTTGAAGGCTAAGATTTGCCTTGAACAGCTGGAGATAGATTAGTGGTCTGTCTGTTATTCACCTTATAACACATTGAAGCTAGTTATTTGCAGTAACTTCTTTTGGGGTGATTCTGTAGTAAATGAATCCCCAATGCCGAATATGAGTCGAACCCCAACCTGCACACTGAGAATGAGTCAGCTATTATCACTCATATTATTATGATCATTGCCATAATCACACTGCCTGCCTTGTTTGCAGATTCATGTTGTAAGAACGGTTTGGTCTTTACAGTAATTTATGATTGCTCATGTAGACTGTTTTATGATTTTTGTTTTGATTTTTGTTGGTGGTGTAGATATTTACGGTAGTGTTTTCAAGCATATAATTCTGTCAATGCGGCAAATTCAGTTTATCGTGTACCGTCTTTACTTCGTTAGAAAAGAAATGATTTTGATCGCTTTATGGTTATTATGTTGTCACAGAGAGCTTGGGGTGGCCGTGTCTGTAGAGGAGTCAGTGAAAACTTTAGCTTCTTCTCTTCCAGTTCCTGGTTATATGTTTCAGGAGTGTCACCGAGGCAAATTGACTGCACCTGCACTGGTTTTGTGGAGAAGTATGCGGTGCCTGAGGGTTTTGGAAGTGCATTCAGTGGCAGACTTGTCCTTTTCTTCAAGGTTTGGATCCTACCATGAGCACATCTAAAAGTTATACGTGGCATTTGAAGACTGTCTGTCCTTATCTTCAACAACAAAACTGACCCTGATGCTTTTATGGTTATTTATTGAAGTTTGAGAAACGTCCCCCAGATTGATGCCGTAGATCCTGGTTGAATCGTGGAAAATTTCTCTCCAGTGATGTGTACGGAATGACTGGTAGCTGTTGAACCGACTGTAAGTGTTCATGTTGTTCTTAATCATTCCTGAATCTACTTAAGTTACATACTCATTGCTCATGCCTTGAGATACTGCTCTTTCATTAAGAATGAAATGGATGGATCATCTTAGTTGGTGATCCCTTCCGTTAGAACTATGAAGAGAAAACTAGTGTTCTTCGTCCTTTTCTTCTTCTTCTTTTCTTTGGTTTTCCTGTTAGACGTGAGAACTTTAATAGTATTAATACAAGAAGAAGTGCTCTATGTGGGGGTCTGATCCGTTAAAACTATGCCGTTTTGGGTAAATTGGGCAAAATGACAGTGTTTTAAGCTGGCAGTCGGGTTGGTCGGCCTGATCTCAATCTCACCCCTTAAGTCCGAACTCGATCTGAATCCCAGTTCCAACTGCCATAGCTATATGTCATTTTGGTATTATTTTAAGGAGTAAATAGTTAATTCTTTAAGTGAATAGTCCTCGTCATTTTGATTTTCCCATTAGTAATTTGAGTTTGTAATCCAAACGTATCTAGAATTCCCTTTGATAGTAATCCAAACTTGACTAGAACTCCCTTTGATAGTTAGCTCTTATTCCTCATAAGATGGGATAGGATGGGATAGGATAAGTTGAGATCAGTTATATTTTTTTGTTTAATTTGACAAATAATTTATTTACTTAAAACTTTTTTAAAAATTGTTAATCTGAATAAATTATTAATGTGTTAAATAATTTATTTATTTATTTATAATTAAAAAAAATGATTAATGGATATGAAGTTCCAGAAAATAAATAAAATACTTGGAAAACGGAGTCCAACTTACTATCTACCTTAAAACAAGCACACTGTCCTACGTATCTTTTGCATATCTTACTCGCTGTATACATGCGTCTCTTTGCCTCTGCAGTTTTATTTTTTAGCTTCCCAACATTCCTACTCATCGCCTTCATGGCAACTCTAGCACTGATCCACAGTTTCCTTTTTCCAAGCCTATCCACCTTCCCGAGTTGGTGTTCGGAAAAGAAAATGAATCCATCGGCATCAAGCGTGGAGCTTTTGGTCCCGAGTTGGTGTTCGGAAGAGAACATGAATCCAACAGCATCAAGCTTGGATTTTGGTACCAAAACCAATACCCAAGATCGTGTTCAAGGTCAGTGCCGATAAACTGATAATCAAAGAAAACCCAAGTGATCAAAACCCGGTTATCTTGAAAGCTCTTGCCAAGAACTCGTCGATCACCGAGAGCGAGAACGAGATAAAAAGACTAGAGACACGTGAAAAGAAGTCTAAATCCCAAGTTGAAAGGAAGAGGAACGTGTCGCCGGAGGCTGAGAAATCAAAGTCCAACAAGCGAAGGATGATTGTATCACTTGAACTCCCGGAAGAAAGGATTATTGCTGATGTACTTGCTATGACAGAAGGGAAGCCGTTGAGAAGACCCAAGAAGAACAAGAGCTTGGTGGGTATGAATTATGATACACAATCACTTCACTCCTGGTGCGATGTTCGCTTCCAAGAAAGAGTTTTATCCTCATTCGTTCCCACAGTTTATGGATACATACTTACACGACACTGGTGATGACTGATTCATTGTCTCTCAGCCTTTTCTTTTGCAAACCAATGTACGGTACCTAGTGTATTTTAGCTGCCTTGTTAATCTGGTTTCTGCAATTGTGTATGTTTTTCTTTGATATTCTTAGATAATTAAAAAGGACTTTTCTTTTCCAACCAAGGCCCAATTGCCAATCCTGGTTCAAACCACTCTAGTTTGTGTGCATTTTAAAGCATTGGAAAGTATTGCTGTTCGAAAACAAATGTTATACGAAAGAAACATGTCAAAATTGGTTCTTTCATCTTATAGAAACCAAAAATTGGAATCTTATATAAAAAAATTGGGGATAATTTATCAATCAAAAAGTAATGTAAAAACTAGTGCAAAGACAAAATTCATCTAATCCCGAAATCCCTGTTATTACATGGCTTATTACGTAGCAACTTGTGCTGGTGCTGGCATATATGATTCCAGTATCAACTGTGTTTGAGAAGGCTGCGTGAATTGGACAATTAGATAAGTGTATTTCCATTCCTTGTCCACTTTGTCTTTGAACATCTCAGCAAAAACTTTCCCAGCTCCATGAGGTCCACGAATATAAAAACTTATCTACACTCAACCAAAAGAAAAATCAAGTCATATGTAAATTCCAAGTTCCTGCAAGTCCAGTTTCCTCTCAGGATGTTTTGGTAATGTTTGGATGAACCCTGAAACTTGGGGAGTACTTGCATTCACTCTTATGACTCTAGTACATGAGGGAAAGTGTTACTTGTAATGAGCCCTTTTGTTTCAGATGTTACCTGGACATGCTCTACACCGTCTTCATCGGTGAAGATTTTGTTGGAAATTCGTTGACGAGCTGCACGATTTCTACTTTCCTGACCGTAACCTGTAATTGGGGATCCAATCCTCACCCTGACCTGATACAATGAAATAGAATCCTATATGAGCTGCAAAATAGTTATAAGAATGTTAAAAGGTACAAAAAGATCCGACGGAGGTTGTCTCACATAGCCATGTTCCTTTTAAAAGAAAAGCGTGAAATGGTGACAAACCATCCCATATCAGCACATAGTAACAAATAGAAGTTGTTGCTTGGAATTTAACATTTTGAATAATATTCCAGCTATGAACCACCTATTTGAGCGCACAGCAGTCACAGGCGAGAAGTAGATGGCAAATATTGGTCCATGCATTTCATCATACAAATTTATATGTACCATACTTACCCACAGCTTACAAAAACATATTTCCTATACCAAAAGCTTTGATCTCAAGAATCTTATGTGGGGGTGAAAATCAACAACTATTCATCAAAACCACTTGCATTTATGTAGTTCCCTAACACCATCACTTCTTATCTTAACTGAGTTTCTTGGTTAATGGAACTGCATTTAATGGAATGCATTCCTTCACCAACCTGGCTGTCATCTTGAACCCTTTTCAGGGCCTTGTTGAAAATCTTGTATCTACAATAGAACACGGGTTTTTACATCAGTTCAAATATCAAAGTTCGAAAAATATAACTTGATTAGAAGTCAAATCTTACTCTTTTGGTTCAAATATGAGCTCCTTAAATACAGCATAACCTGCAGCGGCCGCAACTCCAAGTCCAGCAAGAATTATAACACTGTAGGAAGCTCCCTCTGTAAATGTCACAGGCTTCTCGGGGATATTATACGTAGGCGCATCAAAAGGATCCTCAACAGTAGATACGTCTTTTCTGGCCTGTATGTGGAAGTGGGGTAAAATTAGAACGACTACTAGAAATAAGAGTACATAAGCATGCACACTATCCTTGTAAGACAAACAACAAAACAGCATAAGCTATCTTAGATCACATAGACCTAGTTTGAAGGACGTGATTTGATTCTCACCTGAAATAAACTCTAAATTATTTGCACAAATTCACATAACTCAAAAAACTTCAAATTCAAACCTCAGATGGAGTTTCACCGTCTTTCTTTGAAGCTTTTGACGCAAAGTATCTAGCAAAGGAAGGATTAGTGTTGCTCGATGTATGCTTCTCCACGTGTTCAACCAGTGATCTAGATCTAACCATGCAGTCCCTACCAAACTCCCCACCAGATGGAGCATGAATTCCTGCCAAAATATTTCAGTAATCGATAATTATAGACGAAATTCACCAGGAGAAAGTATAGAGCTAATGTTTGGGGCATCTCAACATGTGTTGTCGCAAATACACATATATCTTGCAGAAACTACCACCTACTAGTCCATTACCCCATCTTAACCTAATTCCATAGGGATTTTCATTCGAACTCCCCAAGCAATCACATGTCATAACGTTCATCTGAATACATCCTTTAAGAAACCTCAATAGGTGCATCTAAAGATGATTCCTTGCATCAAGCAACAGGAATAAGCTAACTGCAACAAAGTTTCTCAATAACAAGGAGCAACTTTTGGGGCTGCAAACCAGATTAGAGAGCCATAGGAAGCAAAGTTGCGTAGAATCACTAACCATTAACTCGAACCATTTCCTACAAAGCAAAAGAAGAAATTGACAACAAGAGGAGTTATTGACTCAACTTTTTAGGCAAACAGACACAACAATATACTCAACAAAACGTACCCTCCGAACAGAATTGGCAATTGCAGTTCTCTTTATGGTTGCCAGTGATGAAAACGCAGCCAAACCCAAGTCAGATTCAGCCTTTAAACCACTGTGGGACCTCAGAAAACCACTAAAGTTGATCCTGAGGGACATTGTTGATCTTCTAATGTTGCTCGTCATCAAGTGAGGTAAAGAACAATATACACGTATGCAACTGAATCTCCAACAGGAAGTGAGTTATTATATGAAGATTGTCAAAGTAATGAAAACGATAAAACCCCAAATAGTGGAATTGGGAGTTTATTCAACTATGTTACGGAGAGACAAAGAAAGAGAAGAGTCGACGGTGCCGTTAACCCAAACACCCAAATCGGGGTTTCATCCCAGACACGTGCCATTGAAGGTCTCACGTACAAGAAACCCGAGAACCTAATCGGCAAGATGGGCTGTTTACAATTGGGTTGGGTTATTGAAGCCCAAGTTAAATTACACCCGCATGTGTTTGTTGTATTGCCCCACTGAAACGAAAGAGGTGTTTAGCTGCTAGAGATTAGAAGCGAGAGGGGCGAAGAAATCGCAAACACAAGCAAACCTCTGTCACACACACAGAGATAGAAGAGCAACGGAAGAAGAGAAGAGAAAAGAAGGAATTTTGTTGAACCTTTGTATTGTTTGCTTGCTGCTTCATCTCGTGTCGACGCTGCCTTCTTCTCGCAGCTGCGTATTTAACTTCCTTTCCTGTAAGTGCTCTGTCTCTTCATAGCTCACTCAACACACATATAATTAGCACAGCACGCTTCTGTAAGGAATAGGCTGTGACTTGTTATGGGAACAGAGAATATAGCTTTTTTCTTTGGATTCAAGGCGCCAAATATGAGAGACGCGAGAAAAGTGGAAACCATTGAGACGCCACTTGTTTTGCTTAGTCGGAAGTGGCATTTTTATTTTGCTTGGAAATGTTCAAATACGAAGGAGTGATGTGATTGTTATTCCCATCTTTTCTTTTGGATTCTCAGACTCTAGAGTGTTTGTTGAGAGGCTGTATACTTACTGGACTCTTTTTTTCCCTGTTTCTGTTTGTTTCATCTTCAATTGATGTCTTGTAGCCTGTTTTATAGGTTGGGAGTTTACTTGGTAACATGTTAGTTATTCTGTTAAGCTGATTGTCAATGACTTAGTTGTAATTTGGTTCTTGTTCTGATTGTTTCTTTGGAATTCTTTTATGTTCCATTGCAGATGGCCAGATGGGATGAGATTCTGTCCCTTCCAGTGCAGAATCCTCCATCTCTGGAATTTTCTGCAGCTGATCTTGTGTGGTCCAAGGTTGAGGGCTGGCGTGATAATATCGATAGACTCGCCCTTATCCCCTTTGCTAGGGTGGATGATTTTGTAAGGGGTGAATCGGCAAATAGAGACTGCCCAACAAGATTTCATGTTGAAGCAAGGCGACGCCGTCCTCCAAAGGCACCTTACAAACAAAAAGTTGATGGCATCCTCGAGTATATTTTGTAAGTTGCAAATTGTGTTATTTTGTAGCCCTCTGTCTAACACTCTGGGATCCTAAACTTCAAGTGATATAACCAGTCTATTTGAATCTCTAGGTATTGGTGTTCTTTTGGTCCTGATGATCATAGAAAAGGTGGGATAGTACGACCTAGTAGGACAACCTATGTACCGAAGAAGAAAAATGCTGGTCGACCAAATACTAAGAGAGGTTGTACCTGCCACTTTATTGTTAAACGTTTGATTGCTGAACCATCTGTAGCTTTGATCATTTATAATCAGGACAAGCATGTGGATAAGAAAGGGTTACCATGCCATGGACCACAGGACAAGAAGGCTGAAGGAACGCGTGCAATGTTTGCCCCCTATATTTCAGAGGAACTGCGTCTGCGTGTTTTGTCTTTACTACATGTTGGAGTCTCTGTGGAAACTATAATGCAGAGACACAATGAATCAGTAGAGAAACAAGGTGGCCCATGTAATCGGGACGATCTTTTGACTCATAGGTATGTGCGGAGGCAGGAAAGGAGCATCCGTCGGTCTACTTATGAACTGGATGAAGATGATGCAGTTAGTGTTAGCTTATGGGTGGAAACCCACCAAAGTAATGTATTCTTTTATGAGGATTTCTCAGATTCAGATCCTTTGACTTTGGGAATTCAAACAGAGTGGCAATTGCAACAGATGATTCGGTTTGGCAATCGTAGTCTCATGGCCTCGGATTCAAGGTTTGGAACAAATAAATTGAAGGTTTGTCATTTTGGTGTACATATCTAACACTTGTAAATGTCATCATAGTTTCTAGCCTCTATAAGCATGGCAAGAGCTAACTTTTTTCTTTGGTTTCATTTAGTATCCCATTTACAGTCTTCTGGTCTTCAACTCAGACAACAAGGCCATCCCAGTGGCTTGGATAATAACGCCAAGCTTTGCAGATTCAAATGCTCATAGATGGATGAGGGCACTCTATAACCGAGTTTGTAACAAGGATCCTACATGGAATCTAGCTGGATTCATCGTGGACGATCCTTCAACAGACATCCTTACTATCAGGTTCATGATTAGCCCTTTTATGTACTAAGATTTCAAGGCCTCTAAGCTTGCATAATGTTCTCCACTCTTATTTTCCTTTCTTTCCTTTTATATGATACTTGACTATCCTTTTTAGAGCCATTAGGGTTCAAGGTTTGGTTGTGACTATATAATGTGTTCATTATATTTAGGGATTGGCAGTGTGCATCAATGGTTAAGTAAGCGGTTGAGGCTGCTTCTATTGAAATTTTTTTTCAATAAAGTTGCTAACTTTTCTGCCTAAATAATCCTTGTACTTTTCATCTTTCTTTTTCATTTCATTTCAATGTGAAGTCAAGAGTTGCTTATTGCCATTGGTAGTTCTAAGATCTCAATTTTGCTCCATTTGGATTTGGGCAGTTCAGGGATGTTGGCTGATTTATGCAGTTCACTAGATTATGTTGATTAGATTCTAAAGGTTCCTCCATTTTAATCTTTTCATTCTTCTCAGGGATGTTTTTCAGTGCTCTGTACTAATATCATTTTGGCGGGTCCGCCATTTGTGGCATAAGAACTTAGTAAAGAGATGCCCAGAAATAGAGATGCGCGCCCAAATGTCAAATCGACTTGCACTTGCAGTTGATGATATATGTACAGGACAAGGATCTGTGAATTTATTTGAGGCTTTTGTGGAAGATTTTGTTGATAGCTTTGATTTTGTAGATTACTTCAAGGCAATCTGGCATCCTAGAATAGGTGGGTCACCCTTCGATTCATCTTCTTTTCAAGTTAGTTTACTTTTGTCCTAAAAGCAGACTCCTAGATTTTTTTTTTCTCCTCTATGGACATCATTATCAAGTACCTGAGGACAACTAAATGATGTGAATTGTTCTTTTGTGGTCAACCATATATGTGAATGAAACTGATTTTCTTCCTAGTTTAACCTGTCATATGATATTTTCTATCGTTAGAAATGTAACATTAAGAATCATATTTCTTTTGTTAACATTAAGAATCATATTTCCTTTGTATCAGGGAGTTGGGTTACTGCATTAAAAACTCTGCCCTTGGCAAGTCAAGAAATGTGTGCAGGAATAGAATTTTATCACAATCAATTGAAGGTCAGGTTGTTGAATGAGAAAGATCCCAGTGTTTACCAACGTTTGGATTGGCTGGTTTACAAGTTGGGTACAAAAGTACACTCCTATTTCTGGCTTGATGAGTACTCTGACAGAGATGATTTTGCAAGATACTGGAAAGATGAATGGGTGACTGGTTTAACATCTTGGCGCAAGGCATTGGAAATCGCAGACTCGGATGTCATTGTAGAAAATAGACTTGCAAAGGTTACCAACCAGGTCAATCGAGATAAACTTCACAAAGTTTGGAACCCGGGATCGGAGTTTGCTATTTGTGACTGCAGTTGGGCAGAAATGGGCAACTTGTGTGAACATGTATTTAAAGTTATTAGATTATATCGCCAAAAGGGTTTTCGGAAGCCATCTATTAGCCTATTTCAGTACAACAAGGCCTTGATTGATATGCTACTCTGTCCACCACATGACTCTCTGATTCGTGATCATGCTGTTTCTCTCTCAGTTGCTGTGCAAAAGCAATTGAATGCTCTAGTTAATTTAGATATCTGTGGGACAGCTGAAGATATCAATCAAAAGCAAGCAGTTAATCTTGTTGAGTGTGAGATAGGTAGGTCAGACTCTGCACATGAAGATAGAGAGTTTCCAAGTAAATCTCTTCCCACAAATGAGGATCCTTTACTTCGTGATGAGAACATACCTGGGGCTCTTGAAGGTGCTAATGGTTATCTTGACCGTGAAAGAAAAATCATCGATTCTGAGATGGACATTGATCCACCATCCATCTATAGTTCTCCTGTTTTAGATTCTGTTAACAAGGTCACATCTGATGATGCCTTCCCAACAGATGGGAACAGGACCACTGATGATATAGTTGCCAACGTGAGTTTAACTCTAACCTCGGAAGACAGTATTTTGACTAATCAAATTGGAGTAGCACAAGGCAGTGCAATGGATGTGGAGCCATTTTCAAGCCCTCGAGCACAAGGTACTCATAGCGCAATGGATGTCGAACCATTTTCAGCAGGAGATACTCATGAAGAATGCACAACTATTAACAGGGATGTTACTTCAAACAATAACCTAGAGGCATTGGCAATTGCTAGCATGGCAGATGTCAGTACTGTGTGTGATACCTCTCTTTCTGCATCCAATGCCATCGAATCGCAAAGGATTGATAGTGCTGGAACTTGCGGTACAAGCAGAGAGAATAGTTTGACAGAATCAGATTGTCAGAATGAACAGATAGAGAACAATTGTTCTACTAACAATGCCAATAACAATGAGACGAATCCTGATTCCGAATCAACTTCGGTCGACACATTAAAGGATGCAGAACTATTGTCGAATTTCTCGTCTACGTCGAGTCACGGTTATAACCCACCTCTGGTTAAGGTAGCAGATGAAGAAAATGGTTGCTTGCAGAAGCCATCTTTAATTGATAAATCAACTTTGACTAGATGTACAATTCAGGAGGGTCTTGTAGGTGGCAAAATTGAGAATGATTCAACCAATGCAGTAGAATCTGATAAAGACGGTGTTGCAGCTAGAGATTGCTAACATTTACTGATTTTCCTTTTAATGTATACCCTTCAGTGCAGGCGTTGAAATAATCTTATGTACATCAGATAGCTTCAATTTCTCAATGAATCGTCCATTTCTTCTTAG
The DNA here is from genome assembly GCA_027564395.1 of Erythroxylum ulei. Lineage (NCBI taxonomy): Eukaryota > Viridiplantae > Streptophyta > Magnoliopsida > Malpighiales > Erythroxylaceae > Erythroxylum > Erythroxylum ulei. The sequence continues at coordinate 51,248,929 of JANITX010000010.1, read as the reverse complement.
TAACAAATTTTATACCTCATGGGAAAGTCTTTCTGGGGCGGAAAATTTAAGAGTAGAAATAAGTATGCAAAATTAGGCATAATAATAAGTCGGGTTTAATTGGTCGTTAAAACGATGTCGTTTTAGTCAATAAAAATGCAACTACAATCTGATATGGCTAGGTTAGAATGGCCCTCTTGAATTTAAAATTTATTGACTTTTAGCCACTTTATTGTGTTATTGACTTTTGGCCGTCTTAGCGAAAATCACATTATTGTCTAAGTTTGTGAAGTGTCACTTTCTTCTATGTAGATATCCCAGCTCTCTTCCTCTCTTCCTGTCACGGGATCTGTGTAGATCAATCAATCAGAACTCTGAGATAAGAGTTATCAGAAGAAGTAATGTAGGGTTAAAATTCAAAGACCTACCTTGTTCGACTTTCCAACCGGAGTTCACTGATTGCAAACGCCTCTTGATTTCCGTCTCTCCGCTGATATATGAAGAACTTGAGTTATGCTATGGAATGTTTCTGAACTTGATCCAGGTTTTAAGACCATTACCTGTCATTGAGAACTGCCGCCGCACATCGACATCTAATCGTTTCCTTGCCCTCGTCGCTTTCCTTCGCCAGCCCTAATTGAGCAATGACTGGTGAAATAGAGAAAAGACGCTAACTGCTTTACTATTTTGGTTTGTTCTCGTGTAATGAGAATTTGTAATGGGCTCGTTGTCGTTTAGGCTATGTTGGGTTATGGGACCAAGTGATGCACAATATATCTATCTCTTGTAACATACCAATCATTAATGAGAATTTTTTAATTTTTCAAAAAAAAAAATCAACCCTATCTATGGCCCAAATTAAGTAATTAGGGTTGACAAGGTTTGCCTGATTCAGTTCAAATTCAACGGGCAGCTTCAAGTCAGACTCAATTTTTTTTTTGAAAATTTCAAACTTTAGGTTGGAATCGGTTCAAGCAACTCACCCTGAAGCTCAAAATTTTTAAAGAAATGAAAATGTTTTTTTAAAAATAAAAATATATTTAATCAAATTTGTTCAAATTTTGAGCAACACAAAACTAATCAAGTTTAGTGCTTGGTTAAACTTTTGGAGGGTGAATAAGTACTCTTTTTTTACCGCAAAAGTTATTTTTAAGAAAAATGAGTATTTAACCGTAAAATCCAAAAGTATCTTTTTAACAGAAATAACTTTTTTGAAAGCTAAAATACAACTTTTTAAAAAACTCAAAATTAAGAATTTTCAAAAAAACTTTTTATTTTAACTTTTTTTGGGTAGACTTCAAAACGAGAGTCTCAGACCCAATCACGTTTTAAATTGAACCAGGACTAAACTACAAACTTCTGGCTCAGATTTACGCGTGGGTGAGCTCGCCCGAGCCTAAGCCAGGTGCGACCTAACCCATTACTACATGTTTTAACAGATGAAGGGCAGGAAGGTAACTTTTGACTAATTTGAATTTAGAGAGTGGGTATGTTAGTGGAGGGTAGTGCGGGTAACCGCCTTAACCGTCAATACTCGAAAAAACAGAAACACGAAAACAATCAACGAGAAGAATCAGAGAAAACAGACTTAATGTGCAGTGTCTGCGAATCAAATTATTAGGGTTTCGGAATCGAAATGGAAGTGAGAAGAGAGGAGATAAGGAAAGGTCCATGGAAAGCAGAGGAAGATGAGGTGTTAATGAACCACGTGAAGAAATATGGCCCTCGAGATTGGAGCTCCATTCGATCCAAAGGCCTCTTGCAGCGAACTGGCAAATCTTGTCGTCTTCGTTGGGTCAATAAACTTAGACCCAACTTGAAGATGTAACGACTCTGAATTCCTTTTCTTCTGTCACTAGTGTGAACAAAATGCTCATTCATGGCGATTCTTTGATTGTTCTTGCTTTTGTGTAGTGGATGCAAGTTTTCAGCGGAGGAAGAGAGGGTGGTGATAGAGTTGCAGGGGCAATTCGGGAACAAATGGGCAAAGATCGCGACGTATTTGCCTGGTAGAACTGATAATGATGTGAAGAATTTCTGGAGTAGCAGACAGAAGAGGTTGGCTAGGATTCTGCATAGTAACGCAACACCATCTTGTTCTAGTTCTTCCAAATCTTGGAAGATTAAAAAGGAAGGTCTTGCCTTTCATGATGTTCCCACTTTAGAGGTAAACAAACATTTCACGCTTTGATTAAAGGGGTTTCTTTATTCTTTGGTCTACAAAAAATTCCTAGTCATCTGCTTTCTTTATTCTTTGGTCTGCAAAAATTTCCTAGTCATCTGGTTTCTTTATTCTTTGGTCTGCAAAAAATTCCTAGTCATTTGGTTTCTTTATTCTTTGGTCAGCAAAAAATTCTTAGTCATTGTCATTTCTGGAGTGTAAAATTATGGATATGACGTTACAATCGAAGGAAAAGAAATGGTTGGGGAAGGATTTGTTCTTTCTAAATATTTTCTTGAAAGTTTTCAATCGTTGCCATGTTTCTTTTTCTGTGTTCTTTTAAGGCTCCTCCAATGTTCAGTTCTTCAATGGAGGAAGAGTCGTCATCAAAGGCTCAATCGTGCTCTTCTTCATACATCGACAATCCTGAACCAATTCAAATGGCGCCTTTGCCGGATTTCATCAAGCCTGAATTATCTAGTTGCAGTGGGATGCTCGTGCAAGTGAAAGAAGAGCCCTACACTCAACTTCCCTTCCCGCAAGTCCTACAACCTCAACCAGAACTAACATTTTCACCAGCAAACCAGGAGCTATTGGCTAGAATTGATGATCCTTATCTGCTTGATGCTTTTGGAGCAGTAGACCCTACAGAACCAGGAAATGGAGCCCAACTTTCACTGGGGACATCACTGTTTGATCCAACAGCAAGTTGTTCATATGGTTCGAGGGATGTGAAGAATCCTCCTCCTCCTCCTCCTGACACATTCTTCGATGACTTCCCGGCTGATATGTTTGATCATATCGAAACGCTACCAAACCTTTCAGGGTGGTGAATCACTGATGCAAAGACTAACTATGTGGTGTAGTAAGATGAAATGAGTTCACTAGCTTCTTTGGTGGAAAATCTGATAATAACATTGTGACACTGAAATCTTTTGTTGTTGTGACGATTGTTCTTACTTTGAACTACACGGAACAAGGATCATGATTTGTAGTGCCTATTCCTTCTATTAAATTATCGAGTATGCTAATTCAAATCATTCCTATATATCTTTTGCATGGACAGAGAGCATATTTATATCTATAATTAGCAATTCTCTATTGGCTCATATCACTTTCGATGCAAGCGAATCATTTACGACGAAGAGGACGAGCTTTAAAGGAATGATTTGGAATTGTTGGAGAGAGGAATCATCAGTTTCTGAAAGGTAAGTTTTTCAAACTCTAAGTTCAAGAGATAAATTTATTTCTGTAGAGTCTTTTCCCTCACAAAATGAAATGTAAGCATATCAATAGATCACAATCTATGTTCAAGTGGTATCACAGTCCAAAAATAAGTTATCTTGAGACAATATCACCATTAAACAGAGTACCTTACTGTTCTGCAAATTCACTTGGTTATGCAGTATCAGTTAAGGTCTCAATACCTGATGAGAACACCACCTTGAAGTCACCAGCTGAATATGACTTGTCCTCATGCTTGATAGGCCTTTTCAGATCAGTATATGCACAATACTCTACATCGTACACTTTTTGGTTGTCTTCTGAAAATTCATCAACCATAGTTGCAACTGCTTCCCCTGAATTATTAGATGCTTAAGATTACTCATCTTACAACGGAATCTGATCAAGACAACAGACCATGGTTGTCCGGATACTTCTATTCTATTTGCCATAATTACAACAACAACAACAACCGCAGTATAACCCGCAATCCGCAATTTCAAACGAGAAAATTGAAAATTGGTATCTAAATAAACCTTACCATGCGTGACTAGCAGCAAATTCTCCAAAGGGTATCTGTTTGCAAGTTCTTCGACAATTTGCTTGTATCTCCTCTTGGCATCTGTTTCTGGCCACTTTGGCAACTACAATACTCAAAACAAGAAAAATCAAATTATTCTCCACATCTGAAAACTTAATAAAGCTTTCATTAATTTCTCTTAATTATCCACAAAATCAGAAAAACGAAGCTTGGAGTATATGTTACATGCCTCTTTATACACTGATTCAACAGAACGATCCACAGTTCCATTTAGCATCACAGCCTCAAGCTCCGGCACGTTGAAGCTAAACTTCCCATCTTTTGGTGCAACTTTAGGCCTGATTGCAATATTATTCATCACCTCACAAAGTCCATATTCAATTGAAACCTGTAAAAACAAAAGTAGATCACATAAGAGTACATGCAAAACAAAGATTATAGAACATTAATCAACAAAGCTATCACCTTGACTCTAGATGGATCGACGGCTACACAACGGTCTGTGTCGGTGTCGGTGTCGGTGGCGGGAATATCGTCGACGGCGCAGAGGGCAGAAACGACCTGGGCGGCGGTCTGAACACATCGATAGAAAGGGGAGACAAAGACACGATGGATCGGGAACCCCAGAATTGTCCGGAAACTTCGACCCGCCTTGAATGCTCTTCGAAGACCAGCATCAATGAGCGGAGGGTCCCAAGGCCTCAGGGCGGTTTTTTCCCAAAGTGGATCAAAGTTGTCCATGCGATCGCCGTGTCTCATTACGACGACGTGCTGACGGCGTCCAGAGCTATGGCTGACTCCTGCTGCGTTGTCGTCCAAGGAAGAAGCCATGTCTTTTCTCTCTTAATGTCGGCGGCTTGTTCCTTGCGTTTGAATTTTAATCAATAGAATAGAAGTGAGACATCAAGATAAGACTCTTTTACCATTTAAAGAAATATTAGCTATTCTGGAAAGTATTAAAACTTGACAAGAAAGGCACATGGGGGTGGGGTTTGGTGGCGTCCATTAGTATTATTTAATAACATGGGTATGGATAGAATTGACAAATGGCCGGATCGAGTCTCAGCTCTCTTGGATCTAGGCCCGCCCGATCTCAGGTCCAACCTGATTTATTATCATTAATCTGAAATTTTTTTTAAAAAATACTTTTTTAATATTAAATTTGAGCTTCTTAAAAAGTCGAATATTTTTAAGAATCTCTTAAAAAGCCGCCTGTTGCCTCGCCCGAGCTTCTAACATATTTCTAAGGCTCTCTTCTAGACAACGTACCTCAACTCCTCCCGTGTTTTCGAACTGTCAAAAAATTCGTATCTATTAAAAAGTACCTTTTTATTTTATTGATAAATACTTACTTTTAAAAAAATAATTTTTATAGTGAAGAAAAGTGTTTATTGAAATTTCAAAAATCTATTGAAACAGACATTGCGGTTTGGTAAAAATTATTTATATCCCTATATTTATTATAAGGGGAATTTCAAAGAAATAAGTTTTAAATAGAAGTGCCTCTCATCTATTGACAATTAACATTTGTCATAGGAATTAATGAGGCTTTATTATACAACACACAAGACATGCAAATTCTCAGTTTCTCTCGCGTATCTTCTTCTTCTGCACGAACTCTTTGCACCAGAGAGGTTTACCCTCGACCATGAACTTGGCTTCCTTTTCCCCTTTCAAAATGCTCGCCGGAACATAAGACGCATCAAACACCACCTTCCCGAAGAGCGGTGGCATTTTCTCATCCGTCCTATTTTCCCAGTGAACGTACACTCTCTCAATGCAAGCCCCGAACTTCCTGCATATCCGTTAATTATATCTCATGTCAAAGAAGAAAATATATATCATCTAATATAAGCATAAACATAGAGAAGTTTCAACGTACTGGGTGAAAAATTTGACAATTTGGCTTTCATTGAGAGGGTATCCGTTTGAGAAGGTAAGGAACAAGCATCTGTCACTCTCGTTGGCTCTATCTTTCAGTGGATTCCACTCTTTGGCAAAAGGATTCAACTTGAATGGCACAGAGGGTCCACTAGATTCAGCAGTTTCAGTTCCACCAACTTTGGAGCAAGAGGCTTGGACTATGTCCTCACCTTGTTGGTCTTCAAGTTTGATGTTTCTCTCCTCCAACATACCCTTAAACATGACATAACAGACTCGTTTATAGAAGTTTGATATGCCCATTGAGACCTTATCTTTTTCCGATATAAGGGCATTCAGAGAATCGAAATTTGGAGCCAAGTTTTGAGTGGCACGCAAAGACGGCTCTGAATGGCCTTGGAGAGAAAACACAACACTCTCTGCTTCTTCTGTGACCTGAGCCAAGAACTCATGATCATCAACTGACGATATCACTTTGATGATATCACTAAACCCTTGTGATTCAAGCCACATCCAGAAGGCAATCACTTTCATGGCTAAAGCAGCTTCCGTTCCAGAGTCAATTATGCGACAGACCAGTGCCCTCGCCGCAACCTCAGGGACGGTACTGAAATAAGCCTCGAAGTTATCCATGCAAAACAAGTTAGAAAGCGAGAGAAACTGTGTGAGACTGTGGTGACCGAGGCTTTACTGTGTTCACTTGAACTTTTTCGGCGGTTGCAGAATCTGTACCTTTCCTTTTCTGTTCAAATGGAAGGAGGTTGGTGGAAGAAATGAGAGTATCATGCGAGGTTTTTATAACGTTGGAGATTGAAAAGTTACGATGGTTCAAATAGGGCTTACAAGGAAATGTTTCTTTATAAGGAAGTTGATGCATGTTCAAGTTTTGTTTGTTCAGACCATGCAACTGTTATTTTTCCTTATTTCAGACACAATGACGTCGATATTCCGGTGACCCCAATTGCTGACGATTTCCAAATCCCATCTCCAATTTCCACTCAGCCAACACTGAACGTGAGATTAAAGAGAGACAAGATAGTTCTACGCGTAAATGGGATGTTGAAGCCGTATTTTCGTGGGAGAGAAACATGTTTTCAGTCAATCGGAGGCAAAGAAATACGGAGAGAAGAGAAAGTGAGAGTAGCACTACAAAGAATTCTGTAATTTAACGAAAGAAAACGCTTGTATTTTATCGGTAATATAAATTTTTGACGGAATAAAATGAAAGGAAACAGAGAGAAGCGAAAGTGTGAAGAAGGATAGAATTTAATAAATCCGAACTTTTAAACCTTAAATTTTTCTTTTATTCGAATTAAACAATTTCTTTTGATTGATATTATTATTTTTTCTTTTTCATAATTGGTATCAATTAATTTTTATCATGCTTTTTTATTTTACTCATTATCTTGCTAAATGAATATTTCTCCTTTTTAATTAATAAAATTGACTAAAAATAATGCTATTGAAAATAATTAAAATTTATTGATATCAAATTAAATTATTGTATTCGTCAAAAAATTACTTAATTTGAAAAATTAAATTAATAGAAAGACTCATAAATAAATAATAAATTATTCTAATAAATAGTTTTTACTAATTATTGGGTATACAAACAATATTTATTGTGAGAGTAAATACAGAGTCCTCTCATAGACCAAATCTAGATAGGAATAGTAAATAAAGAAGGAAAAAGAAAACCAGACTAAAATCATCTCATAAATAGAAATAAAAATCTCAAGTAATACACACATTTGATTCAATCATAACTCTCAATTACATCACAAGAAAAGAAAATATCAAACAAAAGTTAAAAAAAAAGGCTTCCAAGTACTATAAAATTATTTATTCCATTTTTACTATTCTAAGTACTATAAAATTATTTATTCCATTTTTACTATTCCAATTCTATTTTGAATAATCTTATCCGTACATTTATGTAAAATCTGTATAAATACGTAGATGAGATAATTTAGAATAATTTTAGAACAACAAAATGAGACAGCACACACCTCTTCCATAAAACCTGATAAACAACCATCTCTTACGGCCCGTATGGTTGCTGTCTCCGGTAGTTGGAGACGGAACAAAACAGAATCTTCGGAAACGGAACGAAACAAAAAATGGAGACAGTGAGCTGTTTGGTTATGGTGGACAGAACAGAGAAAACTGTCTCCGTCTCG
>JANITX010000010.1:51217997-51228968 GCA_027564395.1 Erythroxylum ulei | reverse complement strand
GTTAATTTTGACTGACGTGTATTGTTAGTTAAGGTTTCTAAAACACGTGACAAGTCATATTAACAAACTTAATTGAAACATCAACATCAGGTTAAAATTGAAAAAAAATTGAAAATTTGAGCATTTAATTGTCACCTTTTAAAGTTAGGACTATAATTACAAAATTGAGCAAGTTTTGAAATTTTTATATAATTGGCCATAAAATAATTATTACAATTCTATTATAAAAATATATTATAAGATTTTACTTTTTATCTCTTTTTAACCTTTATTTTTATATTTATTAATTAAAAAATTAATATACATAATCATTTATCAACTAGGTATTTTAAATAAATAGTTTAAAAATTAATATCTCAAAATCAGGTAAAAGCTCCGCTCAACTTAAGACATCCGACAACTTCTAAAAAGCATTTTTCGTCCCCCCAAAAAAAAACTTCTAAAAGGCATTTGTGTAAAGGAAGGACCAAAATACCATCCCCATTTAAGAAGGTTTCAATATGGTATTAATGATTCCCTAAATAATTTCCAATTACGGTGATATATGATTAAATGATTGTTAAATAAGGAATCATTACGTACACAAACTGAGAGAATAATTACAGGAATAATAAATAGAAATGAGTCGTTGAATGAGAGATTAATTGGTAAAGACTAGCAATTGTAACTTTGGTTTGTTTAATTTGATTTAAAATTAGGTGTATGTTTGGATGGGCTTTTGGGAAACCAATAAGTACTTTTTTTCGTCACAAAAGCCTTTTTTAAGAAAAATGGGTGTTTGGTTGTAAAATTAAAAAAAATACATCTTTAATAGATATAAGTTTTTTGGTAGTCAAAATACAGTTTTTTAAGAGGCTTCAAATTTTTTATAGCCAAAATAGAGCTTTTTAAGAAGCTCAAATTTGGAGCTTTTACAAAAAGTACTATTTCAAGTAGATTTTTCAGATAAAATATAATATTATTTGTTTTTTTATATGCTTTAATATTTATTTTCGATATTAGTTTACTTATGTTATAATCTTTATACAAGATTTGATTAGATATGTTTTCATTTATGTTTCATATGGTTTAAAATTATATAATAATTAATATATTGTGCATTGCATATTGTTTAATATACTTTAAATAATATTTATATGCATAAATAATTTTTATTACATAATAAAATACAATTAAAATTAAAAGTGTATTTTATTTTTATGTTGTCAAATAATCTACTGTATGAAATTCTTTCAAAAAAGTTATTTTTTAAATGACAATCAAACAATCAACTGCCTTCCTAGAAAAGTTATTATTATAAAAGATCTACAAAAAAAAAAAGCTCTATCAACAAAAGGTCTACTGATATAAACCTAACTAAACAAAAGTTACGAGATTAAGTATAAATGAATTAGATTCTAGGTGATAAGAAAATAATTAATTTGAAACTTAATTTTATCGATTCAATTTTTAAAAACGATTTTTTATAAAAATAATATTTGAAATTTCATATTGAGTTTAATTTTGAACTTTACAACCCTATATGAAATGCTCTCCGAGCACTATTGAGAGTGTCATATCAAACATATATATATAGATGTTCAATATAAGATTTTTACCAGACGGACTTGATCGGTGTTGGTGTTAGTTTTAGTCTTGATTGTTTGTTTTATTTCCGATATTAAAAAAAAAACATAGTTTTTGTTAAATGGGTGACAAAAAACACAATCAATCGGGCTTTTCGAACCTACCATCTCGATTGGATTTTGGCGAAAGAAAACAAGGTCGGTCCCATAGATGGTTTAGAACACTTAAAATCAGGCTTATTATTTCAACGCTGTTGCAGAACATTAACTGAGAAAATTACAGGCTTCGAAGAAGGATGCCTTCAAAAGTAATTCCAGGCCCGAAAGCTAAGGCGAGTCCCCATTCTGCTCCACTCTTTTTCAACTGTTCTCTCATATATTCAATCACATAGATTACTGTATTGCTGCTAACATTCCCATAGTCCATCAGAGCCCTCCTGCTACACTCTAGCTTCTCGCTACTCAACTTCAAAGTGCTCTCTAGCCGGTTAAGTATGGCTGGTCCACCAGGATGAACTGCCCAGAACAGATCGTTGAACTCGCTTACACCAGACTTTGACATAAGTTTCTTGCAGAATTCCTCAATGTTTTCCTCAATCTTTTGGGGTAGGTCTCTTCCAAGCTTGAAGTTTATACCCTCTTCAGTGAGACGTCCATCGATGACATTTTGTGTTCCAGGCAAGAACTGTTGAACTGCATAATTCAGTTCCATGAAAGGTGACTCTTTACCAGGTAAAGGGTTAGCTCCAACAATGGCCGCTGCTGCTCCGTCACCGAAAAGTGCAGCTCCAACAAGATCATAAGGGCGTGCTTTGCTCGGTGGTCGAAAACCTATGATGGTAGTCTCAGAAGTGGTTAATAGAACACGACTTCCTGGGTTGTTTTCGGCTATGTCCTTGGCAACTCTAAGGCCAGTAACACCACCATAACAGCCCAGAAAGTAGAGCATCACTCGACCAACGTCGTTTCTCAGGCCAAGTTGACTAGCAAGGTAAAGGTCGCCGCCAGGTAAACGTATCTCACTCGAAGAAACATAGACTATATGGGTGATATCTTCTACTGACCTTCCCCATTCCTTGACACAGGCAAGGCTGGCTTCTAATGCCATTTGAACGACCGCTGGATTCGCTATTTCAAACCTTTGTTTGATTGTTGGCGAGCACTCGGTCACGAGTTCAGGGTACTTTTCCAAGATCTCCTTTGACATGACTGTGTACCTTGTCTTCACTGTAGTGGTTTTACCTATCAAAAAGTGAAGAAAACTCCTGAATGAATGCTGTTGGAAGGAATCTTGAGTTAAACCTTAAATGGAAATGCAAACTTGTAAGGAAATTTAAATCTGTTCCTTCGAAAATGGTAAGATCTTTAACGCAAGAAGAATGAGTTGATCTGTATCATCTTTACTAGGTTTTGACTTTCGTTTTTTTTTTTCTAAGAATACTGAAACAAGGTCTTCTACTACCCGTAACATGAAAATCTTCATCGCGTAAAATCTGTTTTACTTAAAATTGGAAAATTCTTGGCAAAGACAGGATAATTCAAATATGGGAATCAAAATTACAGAGTTTCTAGCAGAAACATAATTGAAACATGGGAATCAAAATTACGGGGTTTCTAACAGAAACATATTCACTTACAGAGTCTTTCCAGTTTCTCCTTAATAGCTAAATCTTCACATTTGGTGTCCCTTATGTAGCCCTCCACGAGGCATTCCTGAGGTATGACTTGTTTTGGGAAAGCCTTGCCTATTGCAAGGATCGTTGCCTTCCCTGGAGTGGGAGTGTGTCCATTGATGAGAGGATTGTGCTTTGAACCATTGTTGGTGTCAGTTCTTGCCATCTTCAAAGAGCTTTAGGAAGAACTTGATGGCTGAAATCACAAAAGGGCAAGAATATAAACCATGGACAAGTCGTGTTCTTGGTGAAATGTTGGTGCTCATGAAGACTAGCATGAGAAATATAAAATTGTCTAGTTTAAAAGGTAGTTGGTTATTCGGCTTCTTCTTGTTAAGAGGCATGAAGGCCTTAATTGTGACAATAGTTTCTTTCCCGTGGCTTTAGTTTATACTTCTTACTCTTTATCTTTTCTTGTGTTATGGCTAAGTGTGCGGGTGACCCAACTTCAACTTACCTTCTCTTTCGGTTGTCAATCTTTCTGCTTGAAACAAGAAGACAGGTCTGCCGCATAATTATATCATTGCCTGTAATAGAGGGGTTCACCCCATTTTAAAAGGAGAAGATTCAAGTTGAGAAGTATATCGAATTCCTGCAACTCCACAAGCGCTTCCAAAGTTCAAGATGCCTTGAAACTTCTTTAAGTCTATAAAAAGAAAGACCAAGACTAAAATAAATTTATCAATATTCGTGTGAGAACAAGTTAAGTAATCCTCAACAAAACAAGTACGACGCACACAAGCTCAACGGATGACATATCAGACACATATAACTCAGATACCTGTGAATCCATTGATACAGGGAATCGTTAAGAAATGGGAATGTAGTAGACACAAAGTTGAAACTGGAAAACTATAAGACAGTCTTTCAAAATGTTAGAAGTTCCACCAAAAAGAAGCCTTCTGAATTAGATTCTTATTTTTCAACACAGCTCAGAATTTGATTGAGTTAATCAATGTGCAAAGGTCATAAATAAACCCTTTAATGCTTATCAAGAAGCTGAAAATTAACTGCAGACAACTTTGTTTCAGTGGAAGAAAGCATGTAAATTGGGCAGACAGATGATAAAAGTTAGTTAGGAACAAGCAACCACATGCGCAATCTCATGAGAAGGTCTCAAGTTTCTCCTCACCAGGCCTCCAGAAACCAGAACTACGCACCGGTTTCATTCCCAACTCCTTGGTCTAAGCTTAATAATCCTAGTATCCTACAGCTATCATCCATAGTCAATCAGCTCTATCCTATCCAAAGGAACTGCACAAAAGATGCCAGTTCTTCCTTCATGTTGGTTGTTTAACTAGGCTTTGTTAGAAATGGCCGATGTTTCTAGCTTATCTCCAAGGATAAGGGAGCTTCAGTAGAAGGCAGGCTTACCCCAATTAATGTGAGTGAAATTCAAGTTGGAAATGGTTGAACTTGCCTATGCAGAGAAGGCACTACACTCTCAGTTTGTATACACTGAAGAGGGTTTATAAAGGATTGCAGCTTGCCAAGACATGTAGTAAATTACGTAGTTCCAAGGATCAGATTACTCCCTAATACGTTATCAGAATCCAGCCTGCCCCATTTTACCGCATATATGATCTCAGTTTGCCAATCTAAATCAGAGCAACTGGGATCGCACATCAGAGAACTTACGCTTGCCTGAGCGCTTCCCATGCGTAGAACGGGCCCGACAAGTGAGTTTAGAGTCAACTTATAGCATGGAATTCCCGCAGGCAAGCACAGGTATTGTTTGGTCTCAAACTGATCCGTGACCACATCTCCCCAACAAAACAGTGAGTTGCATTGTGCGGGGACTCGCCCATGAACAGCTCACGCATCAAAACCAGCTTGAAAACCCAGACCAATAATGCCACAAAGCATGCTCAAGCTTGGCGCTTTGCATATAGTTATTGGCTGCAAATCATACTTTTAAAAGTGATTGTGCAGTCATCACACCCAAGAGTAGTTTTCTTGATAGAAATATAGGGATATTTCCAACTAACACTAATTTGACATTCTCTTAGCTACAAACTTTGCTTCCTCTAATCTTCCCCCAGTCTCCAAAGCAATTTTCAATTCCTCAAGGCAGCTCAATTGTCGATGTTTATCTTTCTCCACTATTTCATAATACAAATCAAATGCCTCTTTTAGTTTGTTTGTTTTACAAAGACCTTCAATAACTGAATTGCACATACTAATGTCCACCTTGTGATGCTTTCCAAAACAAAATAGCAACATCCTCTGTGCTTCCAGTAATTTTTTGCTCTCAGAGAGATGAGTGACCAATTCTTTCATGTCAACTACATACCCATTGTCATAAAGTGACCCAACAACTGAAAATGCTTTATCCCGCGGTCCACTATCAAAGAGTAACTGTATCGTGTGTGTCGAAAGGGAGAGATTCTGTCTTATGTTTCTGTCTAACATCAATTCAATAAAGCTAGCTGATTCAAGGGCACAATCCTTCTCCAGTAATCCCATCAGAACAGAATGGAATGTAGCTGTTTCAGGTAGATGAGAACTCTTGAGCATCTTTTCCAAAGTACTGTAGGCCAAAACAGGTTCACCTTGCTGCAATAATCCTTCTATCAGGATGTAGTAAGTCTCAAAATCGGGCTCAAAATCTTGTCTTAGCATTAAGACCAAGAGTTTATATCCAGCTTCAAATGAACCCTCCCTACAATGTCCCATGATCAAAATCTTAAAGGAATCAGGATCTTGCGTTCCTCTTCTCATCAGCTGCCCGAATACTCTCCCAGCCTTGCTTGTCTTACCATTTTTGCACAGATATTCAAACATGGGCTTATATGCCGCAACAAGAGGCTTACAGCCGTCAGCCCGCAACACGATCCCCTTCTCAAATAACTCATCGAGCAACTGCTCGCCTCTCTCGAATTCCCCCTTTTGACACAAATTCCTTATCAAAATGCTGTATGTAGCTGAATCTGGCCGGACTTTCATTTCCATCATCTTTTCAAAGACCTTCAGTGCCTCATATATGTTCCCAGCTTTGCCATGAGCATCAATCAGTGTATTGAAAGTACAAGAATCAGGAGCAAATTCTCCCCCCTCTAAAGCAAGCTGCAAAATCTCCTTCACTTTATCAATCTTCTGAGCTTCACAAAGACCTTTAATGAGCGTGTTGCATGTGACTGAATTTGGTTTTAGCCCTTTGTCAAGCATTTCTTGAAAAGCAACCAGAGCCTCATCAATCTCTTGCTTCGCACAATACCCTCTAACCAAAGTACTGTAAGTAACAACATTAGGACTCAAACTATCAGTCTTACCCATCATACCATTCACCAAATTACGTGCAATCCTAACTTTACCGTCTCTGCACAAACCATCCACAAGAGTGTTATAGGTGATAACATCAGGTTCACACTGTATGCGCAACATTTCTCTGAAAAACCAAAACCCTTCATCAACCATCGAGTTCTTACAAAACCCTCTAATCAAAATGTTAAAAGTGAAAGCATCAGGCGTCACACCATACGTGTTAAGCATTTCGTCGAACACACTCTTGGCCATATTGGTCCGCCCACGTTTAAGTAATATCAACAAAAGACTATTAAACGTGACCGCAGACGGAGAAACCCCTATTGATTTCATCGACCCAAAAAGCTTCAAAGACTCCTTAAACAACCCAGCCTGACCAAAACTCCTGATTAAGCTATTGAAGAACTTATCCCCCAGCCTGACTGCACCACCGGAATATTTCTCTATAGAGAAAAGAAAATTACGAGCGATATTGAGATAGCGCGAACGACCCAATATTTCGAGCATCATGAAATAGGACTGAGCGTCGTAAGTGAACCCCATTCGGCGAGCCCAATGGAAGAAGCGAAGGGCTTTCGGTGGGTCTCTAGTAATGAGGCGAAGGGTTTGGAAAACAGTGGTTTTGGAGAGTGAAGGAGCAAGAGACGAAAGAGAAGACTCGAGCTCAGGTGACCAGGCCATGGAGTTAATAAGTCGCGCCATGGATTTGGCCTTTTTGGTCTTGACGGAGGATTTCGTAACATTGGTCTTTGGCGTTTCTTCATCAACATCGCCGAGTTTCTTGGTTACTTGAGTGCAGTACGTCCCTGAGCTCCTACAGATTCACAATCATCATACAGTAAGAAAAAGCATAGAAGAACAGTTTAAGAGCTTCATAGCGTCAGAACACGGCGGGAGAATGACCTGTGTAAACGAGGAGGATCACCGGCCAATCTACAAATGAAAAGTTCGCAGACACCAAACGGCAATGGCGGACTCTTGGAACCAAGGACCATGCCCATTAGGTGCGACCTTCAACCGTTATCTGCTCTGTACGTTATAATCACCATGACCTGTCTATTACGCAGAGAGGACTGAAAGTTTGTAATTCAGAGAAGTCCCGCGTTAACACGGACTGGTATCGAACCGTGAAGTTTTGCTAATCATGGCCCGGCCGGCCCGAAACTTTTAAATACAATTTTAAATTTAATTTTAAGAGTATTAAATTTAAAATTAAACTTGAAGCTCAATTAATACTGATTTTATAGGTTAATTTTAAATTTCTTAAATATGAAAATTTATTAAATTTTATTATTTATTAATTTCAAATCTTTTTAAATATAGATTAAATTAATTTATATTTTATTTATATATTTTAATTACACAAGCTCAAATTAAAAAGTTATATCTATTTTATTATTTTAATTACGCCATCGACTTTTCTACTTTTTCTTTTGGTTTGCATATACTTCTTCTTGGCTTTTTTTGGTTACCTTAATATGTTTTGATTAGTTAACAACCTTGCCAATTGAACCCGGGCTCAGTCCTACCCAACACAGCCTAGTTTAACCAAGCCAAGCCTAGCTCCATGCCCTTTTTGGGCCCAATTCGAGGCTTAATTGACAATGAACTAACCTAAGTCCGAGTTAGCAGAGGTTGTCCAGACCCGGCCTGACTTATTGTCATTCTTATTAATTAAGGGTTTCGAATCAAAATAATTGAAATATATAATTTTATTAGAGACAATATTTCATAATTTTAATTTTGATTTAATCTGAATTGATTTAAATAAAAATAAATCATTTTATTATATAATTAAAATAATATTATTTTAATGTACATACATTAAATTATTAGAATTTAATCTAATTTTAACTGAGGTTTGAATTCGGAGCCTATGTATAATATCCACATAAACCATTTGGCCTCTTGAGCATTAAAACGACAAATTGCTAAAGTGAGGAATGGTATCTCGAAATTCAGGCTGTTTTGCTCCCAAATCGCCAAACATTCCAAAATGTTGAGGCCACTAACATCATATCAACGCCGATTTCTACGCAACTTCTGAACTGGAGGCATACGGTTGAATTAGAGTCAATTCGACCTTCGATTGGCAAGTTCTCTGAAGGACGTACGTGGTATTGTTCCAAATATGGAAGCCCCCCATCAAAAGGTTCCAATTGTGGGCTGTGGTCATCGGATTCGTCAGCAGATTCCTCGTAATGGACGGACCGAAAAAAGAACTACTCGACTCGAGTGCACACAAGAACTAGGGTTGGTCTGGTCAGCACCTTCAAATTTACCGAGATTTGAATAAAATAATATTATTTTATTTTATTAAATAATCTTATTACTCATAAAGGAAAAATCATTTTTGACTGTATATGTTTATTCACTTTTTTATAAGTTTTCTCTCCTGAAAGCTTGATTTTTGAATACCGCATTCAAAGTCCTAGACTATAGATTTTATTTGAGATCTATGTTAAACAAGGAAAGATTGCATAGTATAAATTCCTAAAAAGCAGATCTTAAGAATTGATAAGAAAATTAATGATTATAAATTTTATTATTTCAATAAATAAAAATAAGAAATATTTTATAAATATATGAGAATATGGTATAAACTTAAAAATAATATTTATAAATTTTATTATTAAAAAGAAGAAATTTTGTATAAACTACTTTTTGTCATTATTATAATAGCGTCTTTTTGTAACATCAACTCCTTTTTTTTTTCTCAGCCACGAGGTGTTTTAGAATGGTTTTAATTTTGAGAAGATGTCTCCATTTTTATGTCACTATTATAATGGCGTCGTTTTTTTTCAACCACGAGGTGTTTTATAAGGGTTTTAATTTTAAGAAGACGTCTCCATTTTTATGGCTTAAACTTGAGACCTCTAATTAAGAGATGAGAGTATTGAACCACTCGCACTAACCATGTTTGGTTTTGTAACATCAACTCTAACGAGAAGAATAAGGATTATAAATTTTACTACTATAATGAAGAAAAATAATAAATACTTCGGATATACTTAAAAGATAATAATTATAAAATTTAGATAAAAATAATAAAATATTTGGCACCATCTTTTGTTTTACTTTGAACTTTGAAACGCCAGAGTCTAATAAGAAGGATAATGAGGGTAAGTTGTACTCTAACAAAAATAAAAAAGAATAAATATTATATAAAAACATGAAAATAATAACTATAAGTTTTATTAATATAGAAAAGAAAATAAAAATTTATAAATTTTATGGTTTTAAAAAAAGGAAAATTCATCTGACCTAATTTTTGTCATTATTAAGGCGGTATCATTCCAACAACACCTTATGGTATCAAACTTCTAATGATTGTCTTCGTTAGTGACTCAATTATGTCTATTTAATTACGTTTGAGGTTTCGGTGCACTTTGGTAATAAGTGCTAAAGATGTCCTCAAATTACTGAACTGTCATTGCCAAATATACAACTTTTGAGCCGTAATAATATATTTATTTTTTTAACGAAGAAGTCGCATTCCCATTTTTAGGAAGACAAATAACTTATTCCCTAAGGCTATATTTAGTTGTTTATAAACTTTTAAATAGAATGAAATAATTTATAATAAAATAAAATATTGGTAAATATAATATTAGAAAATTGTTGTCTGAGAGAAATGGAATGGTCCATAATGTAATACAGTGAAATGTTGTTTAGAAGAAGGGTTTATAATATAATATAATGAAATATTGTTTATCATTTTACATTCCATCATAAACCTCTCAAATCGATTTGATAGTAGTTGATTTGTTAAAAATATCGATAAATAAATGTTTGTTAAATTTTTGTTTTACATAAAACAAAAATTTATAATTCAGGTGTAAAATAACTTATTCCATTGGGCTATATCTAGTTGTTTATATCTTTTTCAATGGAACAAAGTGTAAATGAATGTAATATTATAAAATTATTATTTGAAAGAAATGAAATGGTTCATAATGTAACATAGTGAAATGTTATTTAAAAGAATGATTTATAATATAATATAGTGAAATATTGTTTATCATTTTATATCCCATCATAAACTCCTTAAATTGACAATAACTTATTTTTACTGTTTATGCTAAAATGAGATGTAATATGAAACTTTTCCTTTCTACTTTCCTCTTAAACAGAATAATATTAAATTTTATTTTATTCTATTAATAATCTCTCAAACAAACGTAGTCTCGGACTTCATTAAATTATATAATAAACTATTGAATAAATGGAATTCCTATTTAAATAATCATTAATCTCAACTATTCACATTAAAATATCTAAATTTTATAGAAGAACTGCAACTCAAAACATGCTCATGAAAAGGTTCCTCTTCAAAATCAAAGAATTTGTGGACTATTTTCGATTTCTTCAACAGTCATTCACAATAATTCCACCATCAAAGCAACAATTACAAGAAATACGGAGAAGTGAAAAAGGAAAAATTTAAATTAACCATTATATATACATAC
>JANITX010000010.1:51205507-51217897 GCA_027564395.1 Erythroxylum ulei | reverse complement strand
TATATATAATCTTATTATATATACAACAACAATAACATCTTAATAAAAATTCTATTAATACCTGAATTTTGAAGAGGTTCAAAAACGTACAGTGTTACTTATAATTAGAGAAAAAATCTCATTATATATAATATATATAATTATTTTAATATCATTTAAATAAATTAAAATTTTGAAATAATATATTCGACCTCTCAATTTATCACTCTAACAAATCTGTAATGTTTTTGTAAATTTATATTTCTTAACTTAATAAAATTATACTTTTTAATTCTAAAAATTATAAATTTAATTGTGAAAACTTTTCAAAGTAAATTATTACACGTAATTTGATAATACTTTAACATGTGTAATGCATCCGTGTCCACTAGAGATTACTGAGCTCAACAATTAGTGGTAGCACTTGAAAATGCCGAGGCAAGCACCGTCAAGTACTCGAGCAACTTGCAAACTCATCAAAATCCTAATAATTTACGTACACATAAAGTGGAAAATATCCACGTCATTTTTAGGTGGCTTTTTAAAATTAAAAAATATAAATAACAAAAAAACCAAAAACCAATGTGAAAAAGAACGACAATCTGGTCTGCCATTTCGACTCCATTGATTTGCCTTTTTTCATTACTTTCATTATTGTCACAACATGTACTCACCCCATCATGCAATTTGATTCATGAACAAGCAACCCCACCACTGGCAAATCTGTAATTAGAAGTAATAACCAAGCCAAAATACCTACCTACCCCTCTTTTTATTATATATATATATTGAACTCGTCACCACGTCCGCTTCACTGCCACCTTTAAATTAACAAACCTTTCACCTCCTTCCAAAACTCATCGTTCTATACAATGCAGGCCAATCAATTCAATTTCGTTCTAAGTCGGTTCTGTTCGCCGGCGATAAAGTTACCTCCGTGGGTACCGTTTCCATCGCCGGCCAAGCTAAAAGTTGCAAGAGCTATATCAATCTCTGCCCCAGAACACGCTCATGTCCCGACCCACGTAGCACAGGATAATCACAAAGATGACCCCACCGCAGCGTTTTGGGACTATCAGTTTTTGTTCGTGTCACAAAGATCTGAAACAGACAAACCAGTCGCTCTTCAAGTTGTGGACGGTGCAATCCCTACCGACTTTCCCTCCGGCACGTATTATCTAACCGGACCTGGTCTGTTCACCGACGATCATGGCTCCACCGTGCACCCTTTGGACGGTCACGGGTATCTCAGGGCGTTTAGAGTAGATGGAGCCAAGAGGGAGGTCACGTTCATGGCTAGGTACGTGAAAACCGAGGCTCAAGTGGAGGAGTACGACCCGGTGACCCGAAGGTGGCGATTCACTCATCGAGGTCCGTTCTCGGTGTTAAAAGGTGGTCGGAAAGTTGGGAACGTTAAGGTGATGAAAAATGTAGCGAACACGAGCGTATTGAAATGGGGCAGTAAGCTACTGTGTTTGTGGGAAGGTGGCGATCCATATGAGATCGAATCAGGGACGTTGGATACGATCGGGAAAGTGAATATGATTAACGCACATGAAAAATCTACGGCTGATGGTGTGATCAATGGAGGTGATGTGTTGGATGTCGCCGCCGGTTTGTTGAAGCCAGTCCTACGTGGTATGCAACAATTTTTACACGATTCTCTTTTTTTCTAAGTTATAATAAATAACTCTATTTATTTGGAAGTGTTCCTTGATAGTCTTTAAATATTGGAATTGAGACTCTTTAAAAAAAAAAAAAAAGTGTTCTTCAAATCAAGTTTAATTTTAATTAATTTGTTCATTAAATAATTCATTTAAAATATATTAGTACATGTTTTTGAGATAATTTTCCCATTATAAATTAAATAATTATCTTTATTTTTTTTTGGTAAAATCTCCTTTAAGTTTTATTGATAAAAATATAAAAACTTTTGAAACAGTCTCTCTACTAGTTAAGATAAGACTGTATATTATTAGATCTTTCTAAACCTCGTATTTTAAAGAGATTGAATATTATTGTTATGGTTGTTGTTATTAAAAATAAAAAGCTCTTTATTTGAAATAATTTCATCATGTCATTTAAAGAAATTAATAATGGGTCTTTAACAACATATATTTGAAATAATTTTTGTTATAAATTAAATAATTATCTTTAAAATTGTAGTTTTTAGTATAATCTCTTAAAAGATTAATCCTTATAAACTTGATGTTGTAAGAAATGGCAGGATCAAAGTAACTTTTAAATTAATAAGTTAATTTGAAGGTAGTAAAAATCTATAATCATCTTTTTCTTAATAAACAGATGTATTTAATATGCCTCCAAAGAGATTGCTCTCCCACTATAAGGTGGACTCCAAAAGGGACAGGCTTCTTATAATGTCGTGCGACAGGGAAGACATGCTGCTTCCGCGCAGTAATTTTACATTCTACGGTAATTATATAAATATAGAAATTTCCGTTTTTAGTTACTGAAGAACACAACTAATAAACTTATATTTTTGCTTGTCAGAATTTGATCAGGACTTCAGACAGCTGCAGATGCAAGAATTCATCATCCCCGACCATTTGATGATCCATGATTGGGCATTTACCGACACTCATTACATACTATTCGCCAATCGTATCAAGCTTGATGTTGTCGGTAATTAAGATTATTTTATTTAACATCCATAATTTAAAACCTCGGAATTAAGGATAGTAAAATTTTAAGTTTAAGTTTAAGTCAGATTTAGTGTAAATTTGTTTTAAAATATTTTTATTATTTATATTCAACTTAATTTTAAAAAGAATAAAATTCAATTTAATAATATTACTTAATTTTTTAAATTATGTTTTAAATTCAAACAAATTCAAAATAAAACCTCATTTATTCATATTCGATTTGACATAAATTAGGGGTTATTAATATTTTTAGGATACAAACTCGGGTATAAATAAGTCCAGGTTTGACCCGATTACTGTCGTTCTTTAATGGGACCTATTTTGAATTGAGAAACTTATGGTAAGTAATAACCTACTACTGCAGGATCGGTTAAGGCAGTGAGTGGTTTATCTCCGATGATATCAGCTTTGTCTGTGAATCCAGGAAAGTCCACATCTCCCATATACTTGCTTCCTCGATCTCCAGGCGGAACCTTTGGTGGTAGAGATTGGAGAGTGCCCATTCAAGCTCCTTCCCAGATGTGGATTCTTCACGTTGGAAATGCTTTTGAAGTTGAGGATGGCTACGGAAACTTGGAGATTCAAGTACACGTCTCAGGTTGCTCCTACCAATGGTTCAACTTCCACAAAATGTTTGGTGGGTATTCATATTGTTTCTAAGTAAATCGTTATAATGCATTCAGTTTCACACTTAACAGCAGGCATAGCAACGGACTCAGCTGAAAATAGAGTTCGAATAATTCGTTTAAATTTCCTGATGAGTGATGATGTTTTGGAACCGAACAGGATACGATTGGCGAAGTAATAAGCTAAACCCTTCCTGCATGAACGTAGGAGAAAGTAAAATCCAGTTGTTGCCTCGTCTTGTTCAGGTGACATTTCTATCTCGCAAGTGTGGTTTATTCCTACAAGCAATAGGTGTTTCGGTGTAAGCTATTAAAAATAGTGTTAATTTCTTCTTAATTCTGTTCATAACCAGATGTTAAATATGACGATACTTGGTATAATGTAGGTGTCGATTAACCTGGATGCCAATGGAAACTGTGAAAACTGTAGCGTGGAACTCTCGAGTAAATGGGAAAAGCCGACAGATTTCCCAGTGATAAACCCGGCGTTTTCCGGCAGAAAAAATGAATACATATACGCATCCACTTCCTCGGGGTCTCGCCGGACATTGCCGCATTTTCCATTTGATAGTGTGGTGAAGCTTAATGTACTGGACAAGTCAACCCATAAATGGTCTGTTGGTTCCCGGAGATTTATCGGCGAGCCTATCTTTGTAGCCAGAGGAGAAGATGAAGATGATGGATACCTTCTCGTTGTAGAGGTCAGAAATCCTTCAAACAACTTTCTATTAATATCGATAATTTAAGAATTTTTTCTTATGAAATAATACATGATATAATATTTAATATTTTTAAAATTTTAAATTTAACGTCAAACTTTATAAAAATTTAATTTAGTAATTAATCTTTAAAAATTTTAAACATTATTTATATTTATGTAAGTAAAAACAATATTTTAATTTAATTTGTATGATAATGAATAAATTCATTATTAAATTAAAAAATTCGAAAATTTGAAACTAAATTTAAAATTTTAAAAGAATAAATATTTTAAAATTTATCATCTATTTTTCTATTAATAAAACTCACAAGCTTTTTTAAAATATTTATTGAATAAATAATAAAATGCAATAATCTAAAAATTATTTGTTAAAATCAAATAACGAACTTAATTTAAGTGACATTTACTAATAATCATACTAGATACTGATTTTAGGGATGATAATTAGTTGGATCGAACATTTTGAATAGGCGATTTAAAACATTATAGAAGTTAATTCATACGGTTTGATCCTAACCGAAATCTGTTTGAACTTTCTCACGAGGAAGTTGGAATGTTAAAATTTTTTTAAAAATAAAAATAAAAATTGAACATAATTCAGTAAAATTTAGGTGGGACTTAATCGAAATTGCCAAGTCTCCACTGGTTTATGTGTTTTTGCAGTATGCGGTGGCAATACAGAGATGTTATCTTGTGATACTGGACGCTAGGAGAATAGGGGAGACGGACGCACTTGTTGCCAGATTAGAGGTCCCAAAGCATTTGAACTTTCCTCTTGGTTTTCATGGCTTTTGGTCTAAAGACTCCGAGTCCTAGTTTAGAAGTGCTGTATTGTACTTTATACAAACAATAGAAAATAAGTAGCTCTGTGGATGGACTTTTAGAGTACGTTTTTTTATCATAAAAGTCTTTTTAAAGAAAAATTGGGATTGTAAAATAAAAAAGTATTTTAAAAATATATATGATTTTTTAGTAATTAAAATACAATTTTTTAAGAATCTCAAATTTGATGTTTTTTAAAAAAATTTCTTAAATGACTTTTTCAGATAAATTTTTCGTATTAATTAATAAGTCTATTTTTTAGTCTCTTTTACCTTTATGTTTTACACATAATTCCCACAAACTTATCTTTACGTTTATTTTGAAGTTTATATAATATTATTTGACTTTTTTTATATGTTTTAATATTAGTTTTACTTATGTTATAATTCATATAAAAGATTTGATTAGATATGTTTTTATTTTTGTTTCATATAGTTTAAAATTATATAATAATTAATATATTATGTTTTGTATATTGTTTAATATACTTTAAATAATATTTATATGGATAAATAATTTTCGTTACAAAATAAAATATAGTTAAAATTAAAAGCTTATTATGTTTTTATATTACCAAACAGTATATTGTACGAAACTCTTTTTCAAATGACAGCTAAATAGTAAATTGATTTCTTAAAAAAATTATATAAAAAAATAAAAACTCTATTGACAAAAATTTTAATAATATGCCCAACCGGCTAAAACTGCTGCGATGCACAGTTTCAATACAAGGGCATGGCACATCTTTGTATTGTTATTATTTTGTTCTACAATTTGGTCACTTCAAAATTGTTGCCAAATTCCAAGTTGGAAAAATAAACATTGTACATTATTTTCAGTCAAATTTCGAAAATTAATTTGATATTTTTTTTCGGTGCAGTTCAATTAAAAATAAATATAATAAATTTATGTGAGTAATAAAAGAAAAATAATATAATAAATATTAATGTGAATAATTAAATAGCCATTTTCTTATAGATAGGACGCAAAAATAGATTCTATCATTTTATTGTTTCTACGGATAACAATGGGTTGATGTCGGATCAGGCTGAACCTAAGAACCAGACTTGACTAACTTAGAGGTGAAGGTTATTATGATTTTATCTTATCTAGAGTCCAATTTTAGTGTCACAAACTTGTTTAATTTAAATTATCATTTTTAATATATGTTTTTAGTGATTATAGAAATTGTAATTGAAAGGAAAATGGAACTCGCATTAAAATAAACAAATAAACAAATGACATTTTAGTTATTTGGAAATTCCTTTTTATAATATTAACATACGGGGCAAGCCTACTTCTCAGTCCAAAGATTAGGCCCTGCTTGCTTCCTCTATGTTGGGCAGAGGCGAAACGACATGTCGCTTAACGAGACGCTCTCTTCCAGACAGTGGAGAAAAACCCTTCAAGGCCTTCATTTCATTTTCGAAACCAAAAGCCATTCGCGGAGATTTCAGAGAAACGGAGCCAAAATGTCAGGCTTCGGCTCTTCGTCTTCGTCTCAGTCGTCTAATTCAGCATTCTCACTTGGGTCCTCCGCTTCTCCATTCGGATCCACCACGCCAAGTGCTGGATTCTCATTTGGGTCCTCTGGTTCCGTATTTGGATCCTCCACACCAAGAGTCGGTTCCTCATTCGGATCCTCCTCCTTCGCTTACTCGTCTGCAAACCCTAGCTCCGCCTCTTCAACGTCCTCTTCATTCTCACTTGGCTTCCCTAACCCTAACCCTACCAGCACCACCACCACCACCACGACGTCCACCGTTTCCTCCTCCATTGCCACCGCCGTGTTCACCTCCCCATCCGCTTCATCCAGTTCTGGTCAGTCTCTGTTTGGCTTCGGCTCATCATCAACCTCCACCACGTCACCTTTTGCCGCGGTGTTTTCGTCGTCGACTCCTGCTTTTGGCGCTGCTAGTTCAAATTCATCCAGTGGAGCAAGTTCAGCTTCGTCTCCGTTCGGCGCCGTGGTTTCAACGGCCATTTCGACGTCGCTACTGTTTGGTACAACTTCCAACGCGGCCTCCGGTTCTGCGCCGTTGTTTGGAGGAGCCCCGACTGGTACGAAACCTGTAACAACTTCGTCCGCATCAAGTTCGGGTTCGTCTCTATTTGGGGCGACTTCATCATCAACAACAACATCAAGCACTACATCATCGATCTTCGGCACAAACTCTAGTCCTATTTTTGGGGCAAATTCGTCTGCGGCCAGCATTACTCCGCCGTCTACCGCCGCTAGTTCAGCTTCATCCCCTTTTGGCACAACTACAACAAGCTTTTCTTCACCTCTGTTTGGCGCAACAACAACAACAAGCACTGGTACATCTCTGTTCAGCACAACAACAACAACAGCCACTGGTTCATCTCTCTTTGGCAATGCAACAACGGCAAGCACTGGTTCATCTCTGTTCGGAGCACCATCAAGTACAAGCTCATCCCTGTTTGGAACAACATCTTCATCGAATGGTACGAGTTCTGGGGCTCCCGCTTTTGGATCAACTTCTGTTGTTTCAACTACAAGCATTAGCTTGTTTGGCTCTTCTAGTTCTAACACTGCTTCATCAGCGCCAAGTGCTCCTTCATTCTCTTCTACATTTTTCCAATTAAGCTCATCTTCCAATGCAAACACCAATACAGCTTCTTCTGGATTTTCGTTCGCCAAGACTACTGCAACCGAAGCTTCAACTTCAACCACCAGTGCTACGGCGGCGCTTTCCTCCTCTTCATCGGGATTTTCCTTTGCGAGGAGCACAACCTCAACTACTGTGACTCCATCAGCTCCTTCTCTGACACAATCTTCGTCCTCAGGATTCTCGTTTGGGGGCATCACTTCTTCCTCTCCTCCTCCTTCATCTGGCGCTGCATTCTCAAGCTCGATCACAACGAAACCCACTTCACCATTGTTTTCAACTGTTACGACCACGACTGGCTCCACTCCAGCTGCTACTGCTTCGTCTACTTCTTCGTCTTCGATGCCTGCACTGAATCTTTCTTCATTTGCTTCGCCTTCTGCAACAACTACAGCTACTACTCGTGCCACTACTGCTAGTTCTTTTAAAGGTTTTGAAGTGACCGGCTCTGCTACTTCCACAGGCACTACTCCTAATTCCTTTACTGGGTTCTCATTGTCTACCAAAGCATCAGCAACGCCTGCTTCAATTTCAATGCCTTCTAGCTCTGCTTCTGCACCTGTATTTGGTCAGTTGTAATCTTAATCCTGCTCATGATTGGCATTACTTGTTAGTTGTCAATTTCAGTATGAATTCCATATGCTACGTTCGAAAGAGGTTATTAAAGGGGTTGAATTTCTCACCAAAATTGTTGCAGGTGGTCCTGCTTCAACTTCTGCTGCTTCATCAACTACTAGTGCTAGTACTCCTGCTGCTCAAACATCTTTGTCTCTTGGCGTTGCTTCCACAGCTGGGTCTGTATGCGATAATCTTATGTCATGATATTGGTGTGGTAATATGCATCTCAGTTCTGAATTCTTCTGCAGGACAAGTTCAAGTGTCAGCTTAGCTGTTCCTTCTAAACCAAAAATACCATCTGAGGTTACGGGTAAGACGGTTGAGGAGGTAATTCTTGCATCTTTTTGTTTTCAGATTTGAAATGCGTTTCAAGTTGCGAATTCTTTCTCGAAGTGTGCAAAAGCTTTTTAATAACCGTTTGGGTATTTTGGAAACTACTGATTACTACATCAGATAAGCCGATCCTGTCTCAACTATTGAACCTTTGTCTATGATCCTTTGTCTTACTTAAACATTGGAGCATGTCCACCTGGATTTACTGTTTTAACATATATTATTTTCTGTTTGAAGATTATTAAAGAGTGGAACACTGAACTTCAAGAGCGTACTGGGAAATTCCGAAAGCAAGCTGCCGCGATTGCTGAATGGGATAAGAGGATCTTGCAGAATCGTGATGTTCTTCTTAAGCTTGAGGTAATTGTGCTTCTTCTCTTAATTTGATCGAAAGCAATTTTCATTAAGATAAAATAGCTTCTTCACCTTTATTCCCTGTTTTTATTTACTGAATCTGATTTCATGTACAGCTTCTCGAATTTGCTGGCCTTGTGGCGGTATTTGTGCAATCTTGATCTTTTCTTCTCTGTTTGACTTCATGCATGATTTGCTTTTAGATTGAAGTGGCAAAAGTTGTCGAGAGTCAAGCTAATTTGGAGCGGCAATTAGAATTGATTGAAACTCATCAACAGGAGGTAATTTAATAACTTCTTACACTTTTCATACTGTTCCTCGTATTTTTTCTGTATGATTGGAACTTGGTCTGTATATAGGGTGTGCACATACTGGCTTTGATATGATCGAGTTTATTTGCTGTCTAGGTTGATAAGGCTTTGCAAAGCGTGGAAGAAGAAGCTGAGCGCATTTATAAGGATGAGCGGGAATTGCTTCTTGACGACGAAGCAGCATCAACAAGAGATGCAATGTCAGAACTCGATCTTTACTTTCATTTTATTTGAGATGTTCACATTTTATGTAACCAGCTTCAGACTTGGGTTGCAATGGTTCCTCAATTGGAACTTTTCTTCTTCCCTGTTTACTTGTGACGTCTTCTTATATTAATTTCTAGGTATGAACAAGCTGAGGTTATAGAGAGGGAAATGGAACATATGACAGAGCAGATCAAATCAGTTATTGAGACCCTGAACGCCAACCAGGTGAACACCTCGATTCCAATAGTTTTGCTTCTGCGTACTTCAAAACAAAAACTAACTTAATTTGCTATTCATATGTTAGGGCGGTGAACTTGAAGCAACTGATAGGATGACTCCATTGGATGCAGTCGTCCGAGTATTAAACAATCAACTGAGTTCGTTGATGTGGATTGATGAGAAGGTTAGTAGTTGTGTTCTATTTTGTCGTCTTTCGGTTCTTGCATTTGTGGAACAAGTCTTGCTTGAGAATATATTTATTCAAAGTCAGCGTCTGTACAGTCTACTCTGAAATTAAGCATGTAAGCAGCATCCCCTCCTCTGCCGTCAACATTCGTTAGAAGATCACTGACATTGTCTTTTGAATAGGCTGAAGAATTTTCTTCCCAGATTCAACAACTCGCTACCCGAGGTTCATCCGCTGAGCGGGAATTATCGGGTCCCAGATTTTGGATGTCCTGATGGCCACTGCCTTTCTGGCTTTCTTCGAGATTGGTTACCCATAAAAGAGAGCAATAACTTATTTCTGAATATCCAGGTGTTATGTTACTTGGCCAAAATGGTGCCCTTTTGGATCGTTCAATTCTAGTAGTCTTTGTCAATGATATGATTGTAGTTATTCATGAAGTTTGCTTAGCATATGCCGTCCTATACCATTTGAGGTAGGATATTTGCTAGCAAGAAGGGGATGTAAGCTTATAATACGTCATTGACCTGTTCATTTTGGTGAGAAAGGTAGCTTAAACCCTTTATAATACATCATTACCTTTTTTTTTGTTTTTTTTTGGGCTCCATAGAAATAAGTTAGGCTATAGGCTTGACTCAAATTTGAGCTGGTGGTTAAGATGGCAACGAGTATGGTCTATTTATTTTTCGGTCGAATTTTAGTCGCCGGGTTGGACTGCTATTTGGCTTTTTAAATTTAATAATAAAACAATATTATTTCGTAATTTCGAGTAGTTTAAAATGATATTTTGAACTTTTTTTTTAAATTTAAGAATAAAACAATTTTATTTAGTAAGTTTTTTTGTTAAAAAGATGTTATTTTTCAATAAAAGAGACATGAATTGATTGGACTTGATCTATTGAACCTTCTGGTAGAGTTGGACTTGCTTCCGGATCTCCTGCAATCTAGTTGGTTGTTTGGTGCAAAGTGTATGCTAACATTTAATCACAATTAAATTCTTGAAAAAATAACAAAAAATAGATTTGAAGTTAAATCTGTAATACAAGAAATTAAAATTTAAAAGATTTAATTGATGTTAGAATATAATAAAAATATAAAAAATAAAGAATTTAAATATTATTAAATTATCAAAAATGAGAGTTTTAATTAAAAAATTGTTAAATAAAAATTAATTAGTTTATTTTAATTTATAAAAATTTTTTAATGTAAAAAATAAATAAATAACTCATAAATTGATCAATTTTTAATAATAATATTTATTAAAATAAGAAATATAACACTAAACTAAAAATTTAATCAATTCGTAATTGACCAATCGGATGGAAATTAAAATAATTGCAATCCTCTGAATTATGTAAAGCATGTCGATTTTGACATTTCTTTATTACACCACCTCTACGGCGTCGTTTGCGCTGCCGTTTGATTATAAATAAATGTTTCTAAAGTTTCGGTCCACGTTTTTCACTCTCATTTTTGCTTGTCTTTTTCCTAATTTTCTCTCTTTTTTCTTCACATCTCTCTGTTTCACCTATCTTCATCTCTTGTTCGATTTTCCAGTATCAATGTTGTCTGATCTGTAAAGAAAATTGGAATGATCTTCATTATCAATGTGCTCTGATCTGAGAAGAAATTGAGAAAGAACAGAGGATCAATGTCAATATTAGAGAATATATAAAACCAATTAAGTTGGCCTCACACAACAGCTTAAGCTATTGTGATGAAACGGTCATTTAACATGGTATCAGAGCCTTTGTGACCAAGTGGTCATGAGTTCAAATCCTGCCACTCACCTATTATTCAGCACAAGGTAGAGTGGGCCTGTGCAAGTTTCAAGCCCAAAGGGCTTTCATTTGAGGGGGTGTATTAGAGAATATATAAAACCAATTAAATTGGCCTCACACAACAGCTTAAACTATTACGATGAAACGGTCACTTAACAGTCAAGATCGAAGTGAGAGAGGATTTTGATCTCCTCGGATGTCCACGATCATGAAGAGGGAAGTAAGTTGCAAAGAGAATGTTTAGATTTAATTTTAACGCATAACTTGAAATTATTAGCTTCATAAATCGATGTAATGACTATTTCTTATTGCTAGGTTTGAATTTAGAGGAGGATCAGAGAACAAAACGCTTAGAGTTCTTAATCAAAGGTATATACCAGGTCCAACAGTCGGAGGTGTAATGGTTAACTTTGCGGTGCCTATGTAAGTTAACAGCCTCTGTGTGTCGTTACTCTCACCTGCAATGCATCAACATCGCTCATTTGAAGCTCGTATACCGTACGTTATTATTATTATTTTTTTAATTTTTTCATCAGATATTTTAGGCGTTTTAGGCTGATCTTAATTAGGAGAAGACACTTTTGATTCACATCTAAACTAATTCTCGTTCGAGCTAAATAAATTCTTTGTGAGAGGCAAAATTTTAACCTTAAATTTTAAATGATTGTATTTATAAAGATAATTTGAACCTACGTCCTTAACTAAGCAAAAAAAGAAAAAATTGCACAGTGTATGCTAACATTTTATCACAATTAAATTCTTGAAAAAATAGCAAAAAATAGATCTGAAATTAAATCTGTAATACAAAAAATTAAGTTTTAAAAGATTTAATTGATATTATAATATAATAAAAATATAAAAAATAAATAATTTAAATATTATTAAATTATAAAAAATGAGAATTTTAATTAAAAATTGTTAAATAAAAATTAATTGATT
>JANITX010000010.1:51165069-51182385 GCA_027564395.1 Erythroxylum ulei | reverse complement strand
AAAGAAAAAATAGTGTGATATTAATTATTATATAATATTAAAAATTACGTGATTGAATAAATTTATAATTTTATTTAACTATGATATTAATTCTTTTTTGAATTAATTAGATTTTAAAAGAAATTTTTATTTTTAAATTAAATTTTACGATTTAATTCGATTCAAATCTTAATTATAAATAAAATAAATTGTAATTTTCACTATTCTTTATTTTCTCTAGCGAGTGCCAGTATCACTTCTATTATCTTTCTTCTGTTTTTATTCTTTTTATCGTAAAATCTTTACTTTGTTTTTTTCATCTTTCTTATTCTCAGTATTCCTCTTATACGACTATGTCGTGTCGTGTTGTTTGGTGGCTGTTTACTAGTATGTTTTGTTTATTGGTGGCCGGGGGGTTAGAACCTTAATGGCTGCTAAGAAATGTAAGATCAAAGCTGTTAATTATCTTCAATCGAATCTTTGATCGTAGAGGATAACGATAAGTATGAATTGAAGGTGCCAAGGTGTTGAATGTTGAATCCTTAAGTTAGGTAGAATTAGGTGAAGTCAAGTTTTAGATCATACTTGAATTTAAGAGATATAAATTAAACTTAAATAAGTTAAGTGTAGTAATCTATTTTAATGGATGCTATTTGAGTTTTCTCATTGATAACTATATATGTAGTTATGTACATATATTTAATAAATAAATATATAAAGCAATTTAATTCAAACTCGAATAAATTTAAAATATTTTTTTAAGTGACATTATAAATAATTATTTACCTTATAATAATTAATAAATTTTTTATTTTGTGACCTTATAGTCATGAAATTAACTTCTTATAAAAATACCAACCTTCCCCGAAACTGTAAAGCGGGAGCCCATGAGACATATAAATGATTATTCAATTCAAAGCAGGAAACGGACGTAAAAGCGCATGGCGTGACAGTTTCACTACGTGGTAAAATGTAAAAACTAGAAAGAAGTGCTATCCTGGCATGTACTACAGGCCGTTCCAAAATCCAAACTGGGTTTGGATTAGTGAAAACAGAACACCGTAAAAGACCCAGAAAAGTTTTGGACGGTGTCTCCACCGTTAAATTGTAACAATGAAATGGGTAAAATGGTAGTTTCAAAGCTCCAATCAACACCGCAAAAACGGACACGTAAATCATAATCAGTTGCTCTCAGTCTGAGTCTCAATGATGCGTCGTAACTTCAGGGACAGACAGAACAAAAACGTGGGCTTTCGAGGGGCAGAGAGATACAAGAAGCATCAAGTGAGTTGGGGATAGATATAGAGCCCAAAGCTTTAAACGTAGACTGAGAGCTAAATAAAGAAACAAAAGCTTTGAACTGATGGCTAGTTGCAGAAGAAGAAGGGTATGGAAGACTTAAATTTCTCGTCGACAACACCCTAGTGAAAGCTATAGTTACACACTTTCTTACACTAAAACCCCTCTAATGGCAAGTAGAGTTTTCGAAATTCGATCCAGCTTTCTTTTTCAGTTCTCAGAGTCCCATACAGCTATAGGTGAGCTCAAAGCTACTATATCTTACCTGTCTCTGCATCTACTAACTCCCTAAAACACCGACATGTCTCCAAAAGCTATTTCTTTTTTCGTTTATCTCTTCCAAAAGCTGACACGTTTAGCAGTTTCTAACTCTCATTTTCCTGTGTCTATTTCTCGGTACAGATTAGGAGGTCTGACTCACAAGATAAGCTTCAAGCTCGAGCGCTGAAACATGTTGGGGTACGAATGGGGAAACCCATCAAATGTTTTGCTCTCTGGAGAAGTAACAACTCAAGAACAAGACCAAAACCGCCTGATCGACCAAGACCAAAACCGCCAGATTTTCGATCATTACACAACACCATCCTTCAATGAACACCTCACTCAACAGCCCACCACCGGATTTTTTCACCACCAAGTCAACACTAACCTTTACTATCCATCACTTCTTTCGCCCGACCCGATTCACACTTCCACTGTGGTCACTGGAGCAACACAGGCGACGTACTTCATCGTTCCGAAAGCCGAAGAAGTGTCTCATGCTGAGGGTTTCTCGGCGAGAATAGGGCTGAATTTGGGTGGTCGGACGTATTTCTCTTCAGCTGAGAATGATTTCGTGAACCGGCTCTATCGTCCGTCAAGAGCGGTCGACCCCGGTCCACCGAATGTTCCCAGATGTCAAGCCGGCGGGTGCATTGCCGATCTGTCCCTCGCCAAACACTACCATAGACGCCACAAGGTCTGCGAGTTTCACTCGAAAGCGTCAACTGTGATAGTCTCCGGGTTGACTCAGCGATTCTGCCAACAGTGTAGCAGGTTTCTCGGAATTACGAAAACGCCCTCCCATGCATTTATGAACACAATCCCATCATTCGTAGAGTTAGAAAATAAACTAAAATGATGATAAGAGTTGCGACACATTGACGAAAATGCCCTGTTCTTGTGTTAAGGACCCAGTCATTGCGTTTCCGGCAAACGATGATAAGAGTTGCGACACATTGACGAAAATGCCCCGTTCTTGTGTTAAGGACCCAGTCATTGCGTTTCCGGCAAACGCAATGCTGTTGAGGGCAGTTTCGTCCGTATGCTTGCAAAATTATATTCTGTTCTTCGCTTCACTTGGCTGCTAATTTTTTCTTCTGCTTCTTTTAATTATTAGCATAGTAGTCTTTCTTCAACTTGTATTTGTGTTTCCATCTTAAGACATGGTAGCAATCAACAACATGACGACAATACCCCTTGATTTTGTGTCTTGGTCCCAATGATTGGTTTCCCGTAAGTTTGGAGATCCCGAGGGCATTTGTGTCTGTGTGTTCCATAAGCGGACATTTGTGTTCCAAGAATAGCTAGGATTACATTACATAAACATCTTATCTTTTAATAACATAAATTGTACAAAATCGTTGTCCAGGTTCCATCTTCTTCCTGAGTTTGACAATGGAAAACGCAGTTGCAGAAGACGATTGGCAGATCATAATCGTCGCAGAAGAAAATCGCATCAGGAAAACCACAAGTTCCGGTTGGAAAAAGCCCGCAATCCTCGTACCGAGAATGTGTCAAGTAAGTTTAAAATTCAGGACATTTTGCTTCAGCTATTGTTGGCTTGACATGCATTTTCTCGGAAAATTTTCAGGGTCGCATCAAGACTCCGGACCTCATTCGTCGTCCTCCGTAACAGTGGCAGTATCGCCACCAAGAATGTCTCTCGACTGTTTCAAGCAAAGACCATACCAAGAAATTACTCGAGTTTCTTCTTCCGTGTCTTCGGGCTCACTGTTCTTCTCAAGTGGGTAAATTGCCGTACAATTAGCAAAGCGGAGTTGCAGTTTCAGCAACCCCGTAATGTTATTTCGATTTCCCTTTTTATTTTTCTCTTTGATCTTTGAAACTTCAAAGAAAATGTTGAATTGTTGTTAGTAATCTATGTAGCAGTATCCAACCCTTTTTGAAGTTTGAAATGTGTGAAAGAATTTTCCCCTCATTACTAATCAGTTCCGAAAACTATAGTCTGCGGTAAGAGTTGAAGTTTTCCAATAGAAGGGTCTGTTTGGTTTCAGAGATGGCAATGATAGGCACGAGGTTGCAGGATTATGATCGGTTTGCGCATTGTATTATTTTCCTTTTCTTTCTAGTCCTGGAGGTGGGAATTTTCCTGGAAAAAACGCTGATCCGATTGGGGAAAGGGGCAAAGGTGTAGAGTCACTGCACGATTAGGGCAAATTAACATTATGGGAAAAATGAGAGAGGAGATATTCTAAGCTGTCAAGTTGTCTCCTGCATGGAGGTAATAGTAATGCAGCCATATTCATCTAATAATTATGAGAATGAGAATGGATCAATCAGTTAGCTAGGATACTGGGTATAGCTGACTCGATTCACATAACACTTTTGGTTCCCTTTAATGGGAAATTATATTTTAAATTTTAAATTATATTTACAGTAAAATGAAAACATTGCTTTAATCGTGATTAGTTAATATGGAGTTAAAATCGCACTTTCCTTATGACCCATTCACTTTTTAATTGGCCTAATTCGGTCAAGCCTAACATATTTATGCATTATAGTAAAATCAACATAAACGTGAGAAAGATATTGATACAGTTAGAATTAAATAACAACTACTAGCAGATAGATGCTGCACAAATGCACAGTAATATAATACCCACTTAATTTAATTTTACGATTATTTATTTTAAGCATGTTATATTATTGTATTATTTAATGTATAAATGAATATCGGATAATTTAAAATTTTTTAATAAAATTATAAATATTTAAATTTTGAAATTTATATTCTCTTAAAAAGGTTTAATTTTGTTATATTAAAAATTTATAAGTTAGAATGTTAGAAATGAATAAGTAAAATTAGTTAGTAAAAATTTGAGATGAAAAATTTTAAAATTAAGAAAATGTATAGTGTAATGTATTTGTTATAAATAGATAAAATATATAAACTAAACTGAAAAATATTATAATAAGTAACAAAAAAGTAAAAAACATATATGGTGGGTGTGACTCAAACATAATAAGTTAAAAATTAAAAATAAATAAAAATTAGTTACGTAATCATTTTTACTTAATAATTATATTTTATTTTATTTAAAATATTCTCTATAGTTTTGACACATTTTCTTATTAATTTTTAAAAAGCGTAATTTATTTTATATTTAAAAAGTAAAAAATAATTTCACTTCAATTGATTAAAAGTTAACTTTATGAAAATTTTTGTCTATTTAAAATTTATTCAGCTAGAACTAAGTATATCAATGTTTTAAAATTTCAACTGTTTCAGTCGATTTAATCGTAAAAATCTGTTTAATTTTTTTTTTTGATTTTCAACTTTTCTATTCGATTTTTAAATAAATTTTTGTTAAAAATTAATCAATATATTAATTAATCGGTCAATTTTTTATAAATTAATAAATTTGTATAAAGTGAAATAAATTAACTAATTTTATTTAACATTCTATTTTTTCAATTAAATTTTTTTGATAGGTAAAATTTGAAAATTTTATTTAATCTTGGACTTATTTTATGATAGCATAATAATAATTAAACTTTTTAAATCTTAAATATTTAATTTTAATTTTAATATCAATTTTTTAAAAGATAGAAGCATCTTGTTATCTTTTCTCTTTGGTTTGATATTACTTCACCATATTAGATTTTTGTTGATTTTGAAGCATGGGATGATTGTTCTTATTTTTGTATGTCATCACGTGCTCTTTCCATCTCATCAACCCGTTAACCTTTAGTGAATGAATGAGATGGAAAGAAATTACGTTTGCACATGGGAACAGTAAATTTGATCCCTTTGATTTTGGTTTCGATTGAAATGTCCCATAAATGCTCTAACAGGAAGCTGCATACAGGGAAGTTCGCAATGCCCGACCGGCGGCTTGGGATGGTTACTTTTCAACGACTTGGAAGTCTCTCTGCAATTTCGTGGAAATTGATCAGCGGGTCCTTGGTTGCCTCTGTTCCTTGGCTTCATTGACCAAGTGACCGATACACCAGGAAACTTCCTAAGCTTGTTTGCCTCGTAAACGAAGTTTTTTCTTAGGGTAATAATAGGTACGGAATATTCTTATAATTTAAAAAATTCTTAAATAATTACTTTTTAATTATCAAAAAATTATATATAATTTTAATTAAAATTAAAATTAATCAATTGCTACTTATACAATAATTTTATATAATAATATTTAATTAATTTATAATATTCATTTAAAATTATCACATCTTTTCTTTTTTAATTAAATTTTAGAAAAATATTTAAATTTAAAATTTGGGGCACAATAATTCACGGCCAACTTTCGTGAATAAAGCCAATGCCCAATCTAAAGAAGCTTCGTGTCACGTCTTGTCTCTACACTCCAAATCCTAAAGTTGAAGTGCTCTTGTTATTAAGCTAGGATATAAATCACTTCATGTACCAATAATTTGAATGCTTGCATTAGCATTATTAAATAAAAGAAGGAATAACAAAAATGACTTATCATATCAAAATTAACGGATTAAGATTATGTTAGTTAGGAGTAAATTTTAATTAATCCAAAAAATAAATAAAAATTATTGAAATAAATATAATTTTATTATGATATTATCGAATTAAAAGGATTCGTTTTTGACAAGTTCAAAAACGTCCGAAACAAAACAAGTGCGGCAATTGTCATGGCTGCCCAATTCCCAGTCCGATGAGGCCCACGTCATATTTCATCATCATCCATTGAATGGCAAGTAATGGTGATCATCAGTAACAACTCTGCCTCTCGTTTATTACGTTTTTTTCAAATACCATTCACGACGTTGACTCTTTCTTTAGGTTCCAACCTCCTAGGAGTTGATAGTTAATACGTGGGCGGTGGGTCTGCGACTGATTCTGGGTTTGCAGTTTCACGTGCACTTCATTTGATCACAAAAACCACTGAGTATCCAGAGTTCCTGTCTTGGTGATCTTCTCGTGCAGACAAATTCGGTTGTAAAGAGGTCACTGATCAGCCTGCCATGTACCTATCCAAGCAATAAGTCGAGGACACTTGGGTTAGGAGTTAGAAAACTTGCTTAGCACTCAAGGTTTCTAGATTCAGAGAAAATCAAGTGGCCAATATTGCATTTGGACTTAGATATTTTCTTGGCATGAAACTCATCATAGTTTTCCAAAATTCACTTGTTAATATAGATTGCCTTGCCTTTTTACCAAGTTTAGATCGGATCAGTAGGTAGATATTGGAATAAGATCTTCGATTAATTTTTACCTTAATCTATTAAATCTTATCTACATATTTATATAAAATTTACATAAATATATGAACAAGATTAAGTAGCATAAGATTGGAATACTCTAACAAAAATAAGGTGCTCCATTATATAGGAACGTTACCCAAAATCTAATAAATTTGAATATAATTAATTAATTTCAAATCAAATCTAATCAAACTTACTTAAGATATTCTTCGACTAAAAGTACATTTTTAAATTTAACACTTACAATAAAACACGAAATAGATCGTAACATTTTGAAGTGTTTAAATTGAACTCTAATGTTTTCAAAACAAACCTAGGTGGACAAAAATTTTAATGGGATTAAATTTATATCAATTAAACATTACGTTAATACCAACGTCACATTATTTTTTATTTTTGAATAAAAAGTATGTCTCATTGTTATATAATAAGCAAATTTTACTTACTAAAACATATAAATATGGGCTTATTGTCACGTGCTAATTGAGATCTACTATTTGAAATATATAAATTGTGACTTCTTTATTAATTAATTTTAAATTTTAATTATTTAATAATGAGATTCTTTTTATTTTAAAAATATAAAAACAATAGTAACATGACATTTAATAGGCAAAAAATTAACTATGTCAAGTTTTCGGTTTATTTAAAATTTATTTTAAACATTTTAAAAAATTAGGTTCGTATTAATATTTAAGTTATATTTTATTATAAACTTTCGGATTTAAAATATGTTTGCCCAACTTTCCTTCCTCTTGCACGGAGCAAGAAGTCTACGTTGGATTGACACTATTACTGTTACCACTTACCAATGAAGAGAAGGGTTATTGCCGTTTAGCCCTCTGTTACAGTGCTGCCAGTTTCCGTATTCCGTTATCGTTTCTCTTTTACTAAAAACAGGAAGGTTGCACTCCAAACCCGCTTTCCTTTCCCTGAGTTCTAATAGGACAATTATGGGGCTCTCAGTGGTTGCTCCGTCGTCGTACAGAGCAAGATGAAAGCTGCACTCAAACCAGATTCCGTACACACAATCACTGTTCACTATTATAGCAAGAGATGGTAATGTCGTTTGGGATAACGACAATTTGAGGGTTGCTAGTGTTTATGAGTTCAAATTGGCACGTGTGAGGAGTGAACAGAAGATGGGCCTATGCAAAATGTGTATTTATAGCGTGATTGTGACGAGACAATAACTTCAAATTATTGCTGTACGTTAATGTCCCTTTCCTGCCAAAATTGGCCAGCGAAGAAATTTCAACTCTATCAAACGTCCAAATCTTATAACCAAAACCTACTCTTACCAAACTTTGGCAACATCTTAAATTGTTCGAGTTGCAATTAACTATGGCTCGACCATATTAAAACCCAAAATCAAAATTTTAAAATGATAGTAATTTATAATAAATATTAAGTTATTAAAATAGTTAGAATTAATTTTTAAAATTTTGTTTGATATATTAAATAAATAAATTCGATCAAATTAAGATTATCATTTCTGTCGACAAACAACAACATTTAGTAGAAATTTCATCGAGTCTTGAAATTTGAAGAGATATAATAATACGTAACTTTATCCTCAATTAGTAAAGAAGTTATTTATATTTTTAATTATAATAAAAATATAAAATTTTATAAAAAGTGTCGAATAAAATTAGAAATAAAATAAACCTTTTATAAATGTAAACACCATAGAATTTTATCATATTTATTAAACAAGGACATGTTAAAAAAATATTTTTTTAAAATGTCACTTCGCATGAGACAAAGTGAAGCTGGACTTGGACAGAACACTGTTCTCAAAACAATATTCTAACTCTGTATCAATTAAATTTATCTACACATTTATGTGGACATAACAGAAGATCTGTTCCTCTCGTAGAGATATAGTCACACAATGTACTTTGTTTAAGTGAGTGTTAGAACTTACACGTGTAATTTGAACAAAGACAATTCCAAGTTGCTCCAATCTCCCCCTATTGAATCGGTGTTGGGGAACAGAGAGACAAGCATACTTGGACCCTACATTGGCTTCTTTTCATGAAACAACAAAAGTATTTGAAATGAGATAAGAAAATAAGAAAAGTAACAAGGGACAGGAGGTAGGGGGACCATATTCAAAGGGACAGGAGTTAGGGGGACCATATTCAACCTTTTCATATTTTTGCTGATCCGATAAACTTGAAACCAACTTAACATCTTCTTGATTTGAACAACTTATGTGTTGATAATTTAAATCCTTTTTTATTATTTTTCAAAAATAATTAATTATATGTGTATCATAAATTATTATAAAATATTTAACTCATTACCTTGCAAAAGATTTTGTGGATCATATCTGCCGTTTTTAAGAGACTACAGATCCGTTTTTAGAACTTTTGGATCATATTGGGCCAACCCATCTTCTGTTATGTCAAGAACAACAAACCGGAACTTCATATTTTCTCGGCCTATTAGTTATGCAAGCCCATTTTAACTAAAGTTTAAGGAAGACCCAAAACGGCAAATCGAGGTTTATATGCTCTAAAGGCCTTATTTCCCATGAAAATACTTCAGCTCGTAACTTAACCGTCGAGCTCGAAACTTGAATTTAACCAATTAAGCCAATTTAACTTTAAAAATTTTGAATGTTTTAATTTTTAATTTCATTTTTAAATTTTTGCTTTGATGTTCTTTAATAATAACTCTTGTTATTGAAACTAGATTAATTAATTAATTAATAATTTCTTATAAATTAAAATAAATTAAACAAATTTTTATTTAACTTTTTCTTTTTACAATTAAATTTTAAATTCGGAAAATTTCTTTCAATCATGTTACAAATTACTTAATTTTATTCAATTTTTAGTCAGTTTTATAATGTCTAATACTGATTAAACGTTTTAAATATTAAACCTCTTTTTTTACCGATTTAACTTCTGGTCTGATTTTTTAAAACATTTATCTCACCTTTCAAGTTTTAGTTTTTATATAACTAATATTAAATTGTTCCATTTTAAAATTTTTAATACTATTTAAATATTAAAAATTTTTGATTAAGTGACTAACTTTTTAAAATCTTAATAATTTAAAAGTGTTAGTTTCGTAGATAGTAGATATATGTCAAATTATTTATAAAAAATTAATTAAATTATTAAAGTTTTAAAATTTTGAATACTAATTTTTTTTTGAACATGTTATCCTTTTTTTATACGAATATGTTCCATTTCGTTTTCTCGTAACTTGACAGGACATAGCCACATTGACTTTTGTTAAACTTGGCCTTTTGAGTACAAAAGCACACATAAACAGAAGCCATATGCTGTTTGCGAGAATTCAGCGGCAATTAGTAAGTTAACTCAGTGAGGACCTATTTGGATCACATTTCTGTTTTTTATTTTAATATTATATTATAATACTAATAAGTAAAATAATTAATATAAGCAATAATATGTGAATATAATAAATTGATAAAGTATCTAAAATTTTTATTTATTAACGATAAAATTGAGTCAAGTTAATTATTAATATTAACTATAAATAAAATCAAATATATTTTGATAAATAAAATTATTTACTTATTAATTATTTATCATAAAATTATTAATATTAATAATACTAAATATTATCTAAACATTAATTAAATAAATTACTGAATTAATTCGTAAAATTAATATATATCTAACTTTTAATTTAATATTTTATTATTGGTAATAATAATAAATATATCTACTTATAATATTAATAACACCAAACCTCAAGACATCAGCTCTCCAATTTTGGCATACAATTATGTTATAATCCAATATGACACTAATTTATCATTTACTTATAGCTTTTTATTTAGTTTTGACATTTTATTTATTAATTGGATATATAAGATATTAATTGGATAATAACTTTTATTCAAAAAATTATTGGTTATAATTTTCTAATTGTGATGGAGTCCTATTCTTAATTAATTTGTTTCTTAACTAGAAGTACGGTGGATTACGTAATTGTTGTAAAAAGGTGTATTACTGAAATTTCAGGGTTGTGGGAAAAGTTTTCTATGTATGGGTAGCTAACGTTAAACTGCAGAAAATTATGAGATAAGGGGAGATTCTAACATGTGTGACTCCATATGTGCATGACTCTTCCTTTAGACTAGGTGTCTGTGCAACTTTGGGGTATGTTGGTCACAGGTGGTTAAGAAAATCACGTTATAGTGGAGTGTAGAACATTTAAGGGCAGTGGTAGATTGGGTATATGTGATTTCTTGGTTGCGTCATTCTTTATTAATTATGCGTGATTTCTTTGTTAAATTATTTTTAGTTGGATGTGTGTAACTTCTTAGCTAATCATGTTTGGTTGGCAGCAGACGGTGTGTATGTACAACTTTATCTTGGGCAACAACGAGTATTAATTGATTTCTTTATGGGTTATGTATATTTTAGTTGGTAAATGCATTATCGGTACAACTGAGGTTTCATATTGGTGTTTATGTTAATCAGCTTAGTATTTTCTTTAATTCTCTAACGTAGATTGAAACTTGGAAGTTGAATATATCGAGAAGTCGTTCCTTCCTATCTCAAGTATATTTAATTTTTTGTTATTTATTATTCTAATCACTTGAGTTATTCGTTTATTATTCTTTCGTTAAAAAATTGATTGAGAAAATTATCTGTTGAGATTAGTACGAGATTGTTGTATTATTGGTTGTAAAATTCTTTCACAACAAGTGATGTTGAGAGATAGTGTCAAGGATTGAGTGGTGTTACCTTAGTAAAATCTTAGGTAAATCTATTGTATTTCGGTAAAAGTATTAAGCTTGGTGATAACCCACAGATATAAACAAGATGTTCCGAACTGCGTTACCAAAATTTTGACATCATTTATTTCTTTTAATTATTTTTGTTTTTGTTTATGTTAGAGTCGACGATAAAATTGAAAAGTTTTCGAAAATATTGCTTGGTATTTTCAAACTCAAATTCTGGCCAAAATCTAACACTAAGCGATAAGAAATTATCAGTTAATCATCACTACGTACAAAAGTTGTTTGTGCGACCAAAACTTTAATTCATGTATAAAACTCTTGAACTGAGAGTTATTGATATACGCATTCCTATCTATATAAAAATCCTCAGCCTTAACCAGATCTTAACATATAAAGCTTCGACCTTCAGCTTCAGTCACTCACCATTGCGTGATTTCGTCAAACACTCCGGATACATTCGAAGGCCATGTCCAAGCAATCTGCTTCAATCTAATTTCGGTCTTAGACTCGCTGATCAGCTTGGTGTTGAAACACTCTCAAATACGATCACTCGCTGCGTTTCTCCCGATATTACGCGTATTTCTGGAAAACCTCGACGAACCTCACACATGTGTCCTTAACGTGGAAGTTCACACGTAGAGTTAACCGGATATGAAATGAGTATCGCTGGAGGCAAATGACTATGGTTTTGCTTTTGCCAAAAGCAAAATAGGGTTTTATAGTGGCGATCATGGGGATCGAGAATCTTTTAATGGGTTTCGCGATTGTTGGCTCGTTCATTTTTGCCGGAAAGTGGGAATTTTCATATTCCAGTCTCTTAGACCTAGGCCGTTGATTAGAAAGTGGAGAAGTCAGTCGTCGCCGTCGATATGGATCAAACTTGAGTTTAGAACGGTTTTAAATCAGTCCAAAAACCGATGAATAAAAACCGAATTGGTAAAAAATTTTGAAGGGTGTAATTGTTTTGTCCGATATTTAACTTTTTTGTTTAGTTTATTTTAATAACTTGACGGTAAAAACTAACCAATTTATTATTTAATTGATTAATGATTATAAATTAATAATTTTTATAAATTAAAATAAATAAATTAATTTTCATTTAATAATATATTTTAACTAGAAATTTAAAATATTTTTTAATTTTTTAATATTTTTAAATAAAAAATGATATTGAAAAACTGCAGAGGTGTAGTAGTTTCGCAAAAATCTTTGATTTACCGCAATCGTTTCTAGCATAATTAAAAATTAGAAAAATTAAAAGCACAAATATAAATCAATATCAAAAATTTGATAACGTAATTTAGCACATATACGTCTGTGGAGTCTTCACCCAGCTTAATTCTTTCACTAACGACAATAGTTTTATACAAGACTTTACTAATCCAACATTTCTCAATCCTTAACACTATCCTTAGTCCTCACAATCAGGGAAAGAATTTCATATTCAATAATACAATCGACTCGTGTTAACCTCAACAGAAGATTTTTCTTAACAATCTTTTACGAACAAAAATTTGACATAAATAAGAACACTTGAGAAAGAACGTCAAAGCAACTCCCCTATAAATTCAGTTTCACCAAAATAGGTCTGAAAGTTGTCACCACAAATCATAGGCTGATTCATGCAAATGTCAGAATTAATTCACAAATGCACGATGAAAACGTCAAGTATAACAACCCACGCAAACAACCCACTCGAAGATGTTGCACCCACGAAAAATCAGTAAACAATTATCATTCACCTTCAACAAGCCCAAACAAGACAATGACCAAACCAACACAAGACAAGAAAGAAACCATGCAACAACCATCACAAAACCTGCAGTTCACTAACAC
This sequence comes from Erythroxylum ulei, assembly GCA_027564395.1. NCBI lineage: Eukaryota > Viridiplantae > Streptophyta > Magnoliopsida > Malpighiales > Erythroxylaceae > Erythroxylum > Erythroxylum ulei. The sequence continues at coordinate 51,169,073 of JANITX010000010.1, read as the reverse complement.
TCTCCTTCAGCCTACGACAGCAGCACTCCAACTATCTTACAATATCCATACCACCACCAATTAATCAATGTCAAAACTCCAACAAAATCACCCCCCACTATACTAAGGAGTCTTCACACAATTAATTAATAAAAATTGCAGCACCAAGATAGAATAAGCATCAACGTGAAGTTAGCCTAGCAACCCTTTCATCCAATTGACAACCAGCATTAAATAGTTCACGGTTGTTAGCACATTCACAAAGCAATGAACAAGAAACCAAGCAATAACCAAAACACTCACATAGGGAGCCCAAACGCAAGCCAGGAGTCCTAACTTGGAGTCACACACGCATTGATGGAGGTAAAAAATATATATATATATATATATATATAAGGGTGAAGTTATTTAGAAGTTAGTGGTGCACTGGCCCCCTAAAATTTTAAAAGATTAAATATTTGGATCTTCCTATCTTAATTTTCTAGTTCCGTCACTGCACACACGCAAGGTGATTTGCACTAATCTCACGATGTCTTCCAAATTCACAACAACGTTATTCATACATTATCCTTTTCAAAATAGACTTCTTTCGCACTTAAACAATTATCAACAAATTTAATTCAAATGATAAGTATCACTTTGTTACCCTTTTGACTTAATTTCGATTTTAATACTCGCATTATCTTTAAAATCCGATAATTAAAAATATCAAAGTTAAATAATAAGATATATAAAATTTTTACAAATAGTTTTTATTTTAATGACATGAAAAATATAGTTATTATTTTGTTAACATACCTAATAATTTATAACTTATATACATCGAATAAGTTACTTAATAATAAACGAACTATTCAAAACTAAATATTAGTTCATTTTAAATTAATAATCAAATTATCACGTCTACGTAAATATAGACTTTGACTACGTGATTTTACAGGGATAACAATTAGCTGGTCTATAGACCTAAATTTAGGTGATTTTAATGGACTAAATCAGGTTCAAGTTGATCTGCTACCTAATTATTTTTAAACAAAATGACATTATTTTGTGTGGAAGAGTTAAGTCTCGGACAAGCCTAAGCTTGGGTAAAATAGGCTCAGACTCAATTAAAAATTTTATTTTACACTTTTAATTTTAAAATTTTTATTTTAAAAAATTAGCAAGGTCGAAGTATAGGTTGAACCATTATCATCCCTAGATCATTATGCTAGTGCTTTTTATGATTATTATAATTAATTTTTTAAACTTAAAACGTGGAAGACTAATTTAAATAATTAAATCATCAAAATAATGATTCTTAAACCTTTTTACGATAATTTGGGAAAAAAAAAGGACTATACAGTATAATTGATATTTATATCCATCCATAATGAATGGCCAACGACACGTCGCTATCGATTGGTTGAACTTATAATTAAGTTACCGACCGAGTGTCCAAAACTAACTGACGTTCGGTACCTCTCTCAGTCTCTTCTCGCTGGTCGTCTTTCTTCACCCTTATGGACCCCGACGGCATATGTAACAAGTTTCATTGTTTAACACTCAAAATGAGTAAACTAGCTCTTGTGAACAGTTGATTTCATAGAACAAAGTCAAACCCTTCAAAATATGTACCAACACACGAGACTGCTTGCTTTACCAATAATCTACTAATTTAAGAAGTCAGTAAATATGAGTGTTAGCCAAAGTTGTTCTTTTGTAATCTTAAAGTTAAATGTTTAAGTTATAAAAATTACCTTTTTGTAAAAATTCATAAATAACAATTGCTCTTTTGTAACCTTAAAGTCGCGTATTCTAAGTTACATAAATGACTTTTTTATAAAAATACATAGATAGCAATTACTCATTTGTAATCTTAATGTCACGTGTTCACATAAATATTTTTTTGTAAAATTATATAAAAAAAGATTGTATATATTATAACCCTATTCGAACTCTCGCAAAGTGAAGAGTTTTGGTTATTGGGTACATTAAATTTTGATTTTTTAGGTTATAATAACAATTTATTATAATTATTTTAAATTATTTATTTGAATAGTTACAGAAGAGATTTATTTAGGTCATTTGAAATAAAACATCAATAAAAATAGATATATGCTAAAATAAAAAAAAAGAGATTTAATCAATGGATATCAATAATTATAATTATAAATATTATTTAAATCAAGTTTATACTTAATAATAAGTCATTAGATCGCAATTTTATATTGAACGAGGAGGGCTTTGACGGGGTAGATTGTAAATTAATACAGATTTTCAGGTTAAATGGGTGAACTCAAATGTTGAACATATACAGTCTCCCTCTTCGTATTCGTCCGGTAACTTAAAAACTCTTATGGATGGATTGATTACTTATTTACGTTAAAGGTAAAACAGGGAGAATACGTAACATACCTAAAACAACGAAGCACGAGAGTACCACATACCAGCTGAACAGTTTTAAAAACACTGTTCATACGATAAAAGACGGAGTTAAACTCCACTGCCTTTAAAACAACAGATTGGTTATGTGGAGCGTTTAAGAAGACAACATGTTCGTGCAGTTGCTGTCTGAACTTACTTTTCAGATAAAATGGTCCCAGCTCATAAGTTTTTTTTAAAAAATTGGACTTTAGTGCTTAAATGCTTAAATCTTCTATTTTTTATAGGAAATTAGTTGACTGTTATTTAAAAAAAAAAAATAAAAAGCTTTTAGTAACATAAATATAAAAAATACTTTTAATTTTAAATACATTTTATTTTATAATATAAATTATTTATGTATATAAGTATTATTTAAAATATGTTAAACAATATGCATAGCACAATATATTAATTATTATATGATTTTAAACTATATGAAACATAAATGCAAATATATCTAACCAAATCTTTTATATAGATTATAACATAAGTAAAACTAATATTAAAAATAAATATTAAAACATATAAAAAAAGTCAAATACTATTATATAAATCTCAAAATAAATATGAAGATGTGTTTGTGAATATTATGTATAAAACATAAGGATAAAGGAGGTTAAAAATAGGCTCATTAATTGATCTGAAAAATCAATATAAAAAAGTATTTTTTAAAAAAGCTTCAAATTTGGGTTTTTTAAAAAGTTGTATTTTAACTGCCAAAAAAGTTACATCTACTAAAAATATCTTTTCATTTTACAGTCAAAAATTCATTTTAAAAAACTTTTGTGATGAAAAAAATATTTATTCACTTCCCAAATTTTCAACTAGGCACTTTAACTGATCCTTAAAAATTGAAACCGCTTAAAGCTTAATTAAATAAACTTAAAGCCTTTAATTTAAATTAGAATATACTGAATTTAAATCACTTACTATACCTAAGAGGCCCACTACACATCGGGGACTGTGGCAGTAAGGGACCAGTCTCCAAGCACCTTTCCCTCACTCGTGTCCCTTTATCACCACTGCACACGCACTTGTAAAAGGCTTTGCACTGATGATGAAACTGACCACTTCTTCTCTATTAGATAAATACTAAATTACCTATTAATATAGCCCATTATCCAGAAACGACAGTTTTATTTGCAGGAAATGATAACGAGGAAAAGGGTGACCTTTATCATTGCTGAGTAGACATTGGAGACCGCGCACCTGACCTGAGTAATCCTAAAAGAGTTGACAATTTGGATGATAATGCTATGCACGTGTCAAAAGATGAGAAGCTTCACGTGTCCATCACTGCTGTTTCTTGAATACTTAAAAATTTAGGAAACCTGATAATTTGAGTAATTTTCATAAAGTCAAATATTATTAAAAAAACCATTTTTTAAAATAAATAAGCCCAAACAAACAACCCTAAATCTCTCTATCAAATTTGCTTTCTCTTGAGTTTAACCTGACACCATATATAGTATCGTCTTTATTTAACTATCCCTTTCCATATTTTGAGACTAAAATCATGTTCCATAAAGCCTCACTTTGAACTACTAACTTCTATTTTTAATTCTCCATAAGTGCTAAGTCGAATAATTCAAAGTCTCTCACCCTTAAACCTCCCTTTC
>JANITX010000010.1:51140166-51150897 GCA_027564395.1 Erythroxylum ulei | reverse complement strand
ATTTCAAAATTTTCAATAAATAAAAATAATCTCTTTTAATCATATTTTAAATTTTTTAAATTTTATTCAATCTTAAACCTACAATCTATTATTGTTGAATCTTTTAAATTTTAAGTATTTTGTTTTATCAATTTAATCCTGATTTGATTTTTAAAATATCAGATATCATTAGTGGATGGGGATGAATTTTATTATTGTTTGTTTAATAATTTGATATATATATATATATATATATGTTTGTGTACGTATGCACCAAAAAGTGGGCATTCCAAATCTCCATGAAATAGATTCTGTAATCTTAAGTGCAATAAAGATTAGATAACTTGTGAGTTTGATTGTTACTTTTTGACTTAAGCTGAAGTATGATATAAAACTCTAGCCATGATTGGGTTAATGCGATGGACTTCGCAGTGGATTTGAAATCTCGTTATTAAAACAATATTTTATATATTTTAGATTGATTTACAGATAAAAAATATATATATCACCTTCCTCCGACTTGTTACCAACAGTTTGCTTAAGATTTCAAATTCAACGGTGACAATTAAACATAAGGGTTGCACGCCATGCAGGATTTAACCCAACATAAAAAAAATCTTATATTAAAAAAATGTAAACTGTTATACAATTAAAAAAAATCCCTTTTTTCAAATTTAAGTTAAAAAACGAATCGAAACATGTTTGACATTTATGAGAATTTTTTGAATCAAGTAATAGATTCGGATCCATAGCTATGGGTTCCAATATTCGAGATCTTGTATCATTTACAAATGAAGCCCTATCGATTAGTATTACACAGAAGAAATAAATTATAGACAGCAATATAATTAGATATGCTCTTCATAGACAAACTTGAGATTTGCGATACCAGGTAAGATCGATTCAAGATCACACAGATAGAACCAAAAGCACCCCTTGTTTTAAAAAGAAGATGACAGGTTATTCACATTCTAGTTAATGATCAGATGTGAATTGCAAATTAAGTAGTGGGAATTCTAAAGATTTCTCCGAGGTGAGCCGAAAAGGCGACAACTCATAGATAATGGCTTGATTAAGGGAACTTATCGGAGTCGTAGTGAAAGTAAATCTTCATAGGGCAATTGTCACTATTTGTAGACTAGAATATATTATTTTTATTTGTAAATCAATCTAAAATATATAAAATATTGTTTTGCTAACGAGATTTCAATTCCACCACAAAGTCCATCGCATTAACCCAATCATGGCTAGAGTTTTATATTATACTTCAGGTTAAGTCAAAAAGTAACAATCAAACTCACAAGTTATACATCTTTATTGCACTTAAGATTACAGAATCTGTTTCATGGAGATTTGGAATGCCCACTTATTGGTGCATAAACACACTCTAATCTCCTCTTGGCCCTTTTTGGACGACATCACTATCCATGGAGATTTCAAATGTAACAAAAGTCAACCTTTGTGTTGTGAGACCTTTTCTTTCCCAAGACCTTTAAGTGAAATAAGAATGTTAATGGGTCAATTTAAGTCATTATCTGTAATTTTAATATACGTATTTAAAATTTATTTGAATTTTTATTAAAATATCATTGTTTTATAATAAATTTTATTAGTCCAAAATTTTGATGTTAAACTATAATTCAGTTAATTTAAATTTAATATATTAAATTTTAATTAGATTAATATAATTTATGTTTAACAAAATTATAGGATAAACTCATGTAATTTTTTTAATGATTAAAAAACTCAACCGGTTTAACCGATTCAACTGTAAAAGCCTTGACTTGTTTACATTTTTTGTTCGATTTATTTTAATAATAATAACTCTTATTGTTAAAAATCGATAAATTTATCAATTAATCGCTTAATTTTCATTAATTAATAAATTTTTGTAAATCAAAATTAATTAATTAATTTTTATTTAACAAAATTTTTAATTAAACTTTAATTTTTTTTTCTATATACGAGAATAATTTGTTTTAATCATATTTTAAATTATTTAATTTTATTTAATTTTTAACCGATTTTATGACGGTCTAATACTTGTTGAATTTTTAAAATCTTAAGCTTTTGATTTTACTGATTTAAATTTTGTTTTAAAATATTATTTTTTTGAAAAATTAAGCCGAACCGGCTAGGGACAGACTTCCATTGCCAAGCTTTGATATGAACAAGAGCCTTCCTGTTTCGAATTGAAATCGATGATATGTGAATTAAAGGTTTCTAATATAACACAATTTTCGGGCCTATTGGACGGGTTAGGATGTCGAAGTAGACTACACTTTTAGGCCTGTAAAAATTAAGTGCTGGGTGTGCTGATTCCGATCGGCATCTAATATAGAAGTCAACTTAGCCCCTTAAATTGAAGCCTATTAATGAATTTGCACGTTTAATGAATCCCAGAAAAACCCAATTTATAAATCAGCATTATGATAATGGATTTATATATGACAATGAATCAATGATCCATGCTCGAACACGAGCCCGATGAGCCTAAACTTTAGAAATTAAAAGAAAAAAACTCGAACTTTGCATTAGGGATTTTAATATTGGTTAAACATGAAAATATTAAAGAGTTTATAAGTAGTAAGGATCAACTATTTAAATAACTAGTTCAAGTCTTGTAATATACTCTATACCCTACCTATATTAAAAATTATAATATGGTATTAGAACAAATTTAGTCCGGATTATTAATTTCTTAATTATCTGTCTAGATGTCTAGTTCCAGCGGCCAAGTCCAATTATCATTGTGTTTATTTTAAGTGACAACTTGATGTCCAATTCTAGTTGCGCTTAAGGGAAAGTATTAGAGTATCCCATATTGACTAAACATAAAAACGTTAAAAGGTTTATAAATGATAAGGGTCAACTATTCAAATAACTAATTCTAATTATTTTGACAATAATTGATGTTCAATTCTTATTAACGAACTCTACGCTTTACCTATATTAAAAATTCCAATACCTTGTCCACCGTTTGGTCAATTAGAGCATAATTTGTTAACTTCAGGTCGGTGAATCAAATTAAGCCAATTGGGTTAAGCTTTTTTGCCATCTTTAAATGGATTTGCACTTCTTTAATCAATTTTGACCAAACTAAAGCTTAATGATTTTGAATTAATAATCAGACTTTTGAATTACTGGACTAACAAACTCTACAAATTAGACTACGACCATCGCTTGAGAGAGCAAAATTAAAGATTTTACCAAAACATGCCAGAGAATTCAAAAAGTGTATTATAGCAATGAGAAGAATCAGCATTACCGTCTTTTCTTCATTCTTTCCACTCGTATGGAGCTCGATCAACAACTAAATAGTCTTCTCTAATGTCCTTCACTACTCGAATTTCATCATCAAGGTACACAGTCTCGAACCTATACAGTTTAGATAAGAACACAAGCACACCACTCAATCTAGTAGAGCCATATGCACACGAACTCATCAATGGTTTGAAGAACACTCACCAACCCTGCCCAAACGGTGGCAATGGGATCTCCCAGTTGTTGCCTCGCAAAACCGCGCTTGTAAATCTGAGAAAGCTTGATGTTTGAAAAACAAGAAGTGCTTTGACCTTTGAGTGAATAAAAAGAGGCATAAGGGTAGACCTGAAATTAACCCTCTGGGAAGTGGCAATCTCAATAGTTGACCGTACGAAGAATACACCGTGAGGAGGGAATGTGATAACGTTGTTAAGAGTCTTGTTCTCAACGTCTATGACCTGCAAAACGTCGCCGGCTTTGGTACCAAACAGTGGCGCCTTCTCTACGATGAAGAGCTGCTCTTTTTCGGTGGTCCAAAGTAAGCGCCACGTGGCGGACAGCGAGGCGTCGGTGGTGACCGTGCCCTTTCCAAGTTCGGCCAATTCGTCAATGGCTTGGATGATTGAGGCTCGCTTGATGGGATCTTTCTGGGTCTTGAGTCCTCGGTGTTGGTCGGAGATGAGGGTGAGGAGGTTTTGCTTGGCGGACTGTGATTGGGCTGCTATGGACGAGCAGCTGACCGCAGCAGAGGAGTGTATGGTTCGAGCTTTTAAGGGAATTGAGCAGATGAGGCATGTAGCCATGGTTGAGCCCCTGAAGCAGAAATATCTTCTTTTTTTTTAATTTCAATATATATCAGTTGAAGATAATTAGGCCTTTTTATGGTTTAAGAAAATAAAACAACAGAATTAAAAGGACTTTAATTTTTAAATTTTTTTAAATATTTAAAATTATTTTATTTTTAAAAATAGTTTTAAATTTTAGTAAAAAATGTACAATATAAATATGTGAATTAATAAAATGTATTAAACCTAATTCATTTTTTAAAAATTTAATTTGAATTTACTAAATTAAATTTAAATTAATAATTTAAGTTAATTATAATAAAACATTAATTTAATTAATTAAAAGTTGAGCTAAATTGTGATTGGTACAAATTTGATATTTGTATTTTGTTTATTTTATTATTATTTTAATTAAAATTTAAGAAAAATTAAAATATCTTTTAAAAGTTTCTTAAAATAAACACGAATAAAAAGAGAATTCGTGTGAGTTATTTTTATAGGACACACAAAACGCACCGTCTTGTTCCAGTGGGCCGAGCCTTGTAGCGTTTGAAGTTTCTCGACGCATTGTTTAGATTTTGCTTGCTACTTGCTGCTGGTAGCCTGGTACTACTACTCTCTAGTTTCTTCCTTACTGAGGCCTTTCTTCCATTTAGGGTTTTTTGTGTGTTTGTGATCGTGTATAGCTTCTTCAGCCACTGAAATGGCCATCAGTGCTCAGACTCTGGATATTCTTGGCGAGCGCCAGTCGGGCCAAGACGTCCGTACTCAAAATGGTACACTCTCTCTCTCTATACTTTCTCTGTTTTCCTTGCTTGATCTTGTTCGAGTTGGTCAAGGATTGTTCTGTGATTGTTCTTCGTTGTACGGACAGTGGTGGCGTGTCAAGCGGTTTCGAACATTGTTAAATCTTCACTTGGTCCCGTCGGGCTTGACAAGGTATATAAAAGCATTGCTTGCATTATTAATATTTTTTATAAGAAATGTAGTTTGGCAATCTGTTTCTTTCTTACGCTGAGCATTCTTCATGTGAATGGGTGCCTTGAAATTGTTCTATTGATGAAGAGTTGTAAATTTTCATATGGTGAAGAAGTCTCAGTTTATTGATTTCAATGAGATGAGTAACGTAGTTATTTTCTTGACTACTTTCTGCAGATGTTAGTGGATGACTATGGTGATGTGACAATTACTAATGATGGTGCCACGATTCTTAAGATGTTAGAAGTAGAGCACCCAGCTGCAAAGGTGGATATGTATTCAGTCGTGTTTCATGGGTGATATTAAAATTTTTGTATGCCGTAGGATTCTTATTCCTTTTTATACTTTTTGTAACGTCTACAGGTACTTGTGGAGTTGGCTGAGCTTCAGGACCGAGAAGTTGGAGACGGTACAACTTCAGTTGTTATCATAGCAGCAGAGTTGCTCAAGGTAATGTCAGTTGGTGTTGTTTTTGCAGCTAATAACGTTACTGTTACTGAGTATAATAACTGCGTGATAAACTTAGTGAATTTTCACGCTGGTAATCTTTGTTTTGGTTGCAATGTTGCAGAGAGCAAATGATCTGGTGAGAAATAAGATTCACCCAACATCTATAATTAGTGGTTACAGGGTAAGCCATCTATCCCACCTATCTCGTATACCTCGATCAGGTTCATCTGAAAGCATAGTGCATTTTATGGCTTAATGTTGATTTTGTGTTTATACTGTTATAGCACCTTCCTCCCTCACTCTCTCTCTCTCTCTCTCTCTACCTGTACCTCTCTCTCTCTCTCTCTCGCTTTCTTTCTTTTTTTATGTCGGTCATTTGAAAACTGTCTCTATACTAATTAGGAGTAAGGCTGCGTACTATTAGATGTCTTCAGATCTCGTGTATCAGCGAGATTCATAGTTGGTGGTGTTGTTTGTCTTGTTTTGTTACTGTTGTAGCACCTCCATTTAATTGTGTGCAATTTTGTGTACAGCTTGCCATGAGAGAAGCATGCAAATATGTGGAGGAGAAATTGTCAGTGAAGGTTAGTGTTCTTGTCAGATTATTGTTGATTTCATTGTTTCATAACTGGTTAACTTTTTCTTATTTTTATCAGCTTGAGCTATTTCTAGGCTTATCTATGCAATGTGAAATTGCTTAAGCTATCCTTATGCATAGCTAATATGGAATGTGTAATTCATGTCTATGATATACTTGTCTTTTCAAGGTTGAAAAGCTTGGAAAGGATTCTCTAGTAAATTGTGCCAAGACAAGCATGTCCTCAAAGTTGATAGCTGATGACAGTGACTTCTTTGCCAATTTGGTATGTTTATTGAGCCACAAAGATATTTTTAATTAAGTTAGTTTACTTATTTAAGCAGCTATAGGGGCGACATTAGTACTCTAATTTTGGGTATTGTTTGAATCTGAATTGCTGTTCAAATCAACCAGTTTCTCTCCCAACTGAATTTTTACCTTATGGTGTCAATGTTACCATTTCTGTTTACCTACTGGTTACTTGCACACTTTTCCTGCTTGTTACTGATTTCATAAAATTATCTGGTGTCACTGCTACCAACATCTTCTTGATTTTTGCCAACTCTCTATCTTCAGTTTCCACTCTAAAGTGGAAATGCTTGAAAATATTTTAGGCTGCTGTCTTCAACAGTCCATTAGTTTTTGTGAGTTTCATTGCTTTCATTTTGAAGATTGATTAGAAGTAATAATGCCTGAGACATTGATATTCAGAGAATGCGGTTATAGGTAGTAGATGCTGTACAAGCAGTGAAGATGACCAATGCACGAGGAGAAATCAAATACCCAATCAAGGTTTGTGCTTCTATCCATAAAATACAGTGACCTAGATGAACAGATACTCTCGAAATCATTGAATATCTATCTTGTGGCCCCCACTCCTAAATACCAAGTTTTGTAGCCAGCATATTTTGATAATAGCCTCTCTCTAATGCCATTACCCACTTTCAGTAAAATAGATCAACATATGGCATCTTTTCTTTCTATTGGTGATAATTGTAATTGTTCAATCTTCCAGAGTATAAATATTCTGAAAGCACATGGAAAGAGCGCAAGAGATAGCCACCTGTTGAATGGTTATGCGTTAAATACTGGTCGTGCTGCTCAAGGGATGCCCACAAGAGTTGCTCCTGCCAGAATTGCTTGTCTTGATTTCAATCTTCAGAAGACAAAGATGCAACTGGGTGTACAAGTCTTAGTCACTGATCCGAGGGAACTTGAGAAAATTCGTCAAAGGTGTTTGGATCTTAGACTCAAAATTCCTTTAGAGTGCATATTAACATTTTTGAGAGCTTCAAGACTATTTCTTTATTCTTCATTTTTTTCTTTTGATTGGTTAATTTAATCATTGGAATTATAGTATCATCAATCATATATCTCTAAAGCTGCATATGAAAGTGCTTCAGACCATTTTTCTTGTCTATGCTTCTTGATTTGTCTCAATTTGGAAGTTGTTCTTTTACGTGTTTTTGTTAATTTTAGCAATTATGATGCTACTTTTTACAGAGAAGCAGATATGACGAAGGAACGGATTGAAAAACTCTTGAAAGCTGGAGCTAATGTTGTTCTAACCACAAAAGGAATTGATGATATGGCACTTAAAGTAAGTCTCTGCTATTATCTGTCAGCTGCTTATGGGTTTTACTCTTCATGCATTCTTTAACCGCTTGTAAAGAGATCATTGTATTACCTTTTCATGTTACTTCTAAAGAATTATTCCCAGGCCAAACATGTATGCTTTAATCCATCAAAACAGGGGTCGCCTCTTGTAGATTGTCTGATAAACTTGTGAGCTGCATAAAGATGCACGTGCTTAGTAGTATGTACTTAGAATGAAGTTGTACTGTCATCTTTTACTTTTTGTGCGTCTCTATTATGTTAAATAATTTACTTAAATATACTACCTTGGTCATCTGTTCCGCTGCTTATTTCCTTCTTTTTCGTGCTTCAGTACTTTGTGGAGGCTGGGGCTGTTGCTGTGAGACGCGTTAAGAAAGAGGATATGCGCCATGTTGCAAAGGCAACAGGTGCAACGTTGGTATGTGCATTCTGCGATATAATTACAGTACTCTTCATTTCTCCTTGTAAACAACTCTGTTGTTTTTGTTGTTTAAAGAAGGCTATACTGTGTAATTGTCAGATTTCTTGTCATACTTTCTGAAGTTTGTTTACGAGATTTGTTTGCTTATTTATCCTGAAGAACAGATACCGTGAGTTGATAAATTCATCCTTTAGGTTCTGCTGTAAACATCCTATTTATATAGTAATTTGGGTTTTGAAGGTATCTACCTTTGCGGATATGGAAGGTGAGGAAACATTTGATTCTTCATTTCTTGGTCATGCTGAAGAAGTTGTGGAGGAGCGCATTGCTGATGATGATGTGATTATGATAAAAGGGACAAAAACCACAAGTGCAGTGAGTGTCTTTCTTATTTTGGATTGATTCTGAAGCTCTTCATACTAGTCTTAAGATGTTAGGATGTTCTTATTGCTGATAATTGCTGGGGTTGTATTCATGAATATTCCAACTTAATTTTGCAGAAACTTTCAAAACTCATAATTACTGAAACTTTTATGACCATTATTGAGCACGTTTTTGACAGAAACTACATCTACACTTCAATGCCTGCAGAAACATTGTGACTAGTTGCTTGATCATAAATCTTGTTTTGGTCTAGGTCTCTCTGATCCTCAGAGGTGCAAATGACTACATGCTTGACGAAATGGATAGGTCTCTGCATGATGCCTTGAGCATTGTTAAAAGGACCCTAGAATCCAATGCGGTGAGCTTGGACCTTAACCATGTTTCTTGTGAAATGATTAGTCAACGTTAAGTTTTCTTATGAGGACAGTTTTGTGAGAAGCAAAGATAGAATCTGGACTCATATTAAGACTGATGGTCCAAATTAATTTGCTTATTTGCTCTGGATGTGAATCATTAGTATTGGCATTTCAGTTAGTAGCAGGTGGAGGTGCAGTTGAGGCTGCCTTGTCCGTATACCTGGAGTACCTTGCTACAACTCTAGGTTCACGAGAGCAATTGGCAATTGCTGAATTTGCAGAGTCCTTGTTAATTATACCAAAGGTTTTCTACTAAATACTTCAAGGTCCATATTTTGTCTGCGCAAAAAGTATGATATAATGTTGAAGAATCTGGTGCAGGTGCTTGCGGTCAATGCTGCTAAAGATGCCGCTGAATTAGTCTCAAAACTACGGGCTTACCACCACACTGCCCAAACAAAGGCTGATAAGAAACATTTGTCCAGGTAATCATTATTTGCCTCATTCACACTCTCCACTGCACAAGAGAATGCATTGCTCACTTCTCTAAACATTCTTTTGCTTCCCTGATATTACTGCAGCATGGGACTGGACCTTGTAAAGGGAACGGTTCGTAACAACTTAGAAGCTGGAGTTATTGAACCTGCAATGAGCAAAGTGAAGATAATTCAGGTAAAACCTGTGGAAAATATGGAATCCACAAAAATTGCTGTCTGTCAATGAATTATATTAAAAGCTCAATTTTCTGCAGTTTGCTACCGAAGCAGCCATAACAATCCTTCGAATTGATGACATGATCAAACTTGTAAAAGATGAGAGCCAGAACGAAGAGGAATGATCTTTTTGTTTGAAGAGCTTCTCTTATTCTTCATCATTTCCCTCAACTAGAATTTGGATGAAAGGAAACGGGTAATGTGGTGGTTTTCAGTTTTGATGATGGTCTATCCTAATACAGTTCCTTGTTGAAATATGTTCAATTTTTGTCCTAATGGAAGGTTCTGCTATTTTGGAAATAGATGCGTTCTCTTTTGATTTATGTAATTATTTGTGTGAGAACTCATGAAATTAGTAATCTTGGAGTAGCAGTGCTTGTCCAAACTCCAAACGTTTTTCTTTATACTCTGTAGTCTTGGCTTTTGTTTACGAGTTTTATACAGTTGTTGGGGTCAAAAATTTCTCAAAATTCAGGTCTCTTGCCAACGAATTTCCAAAAGCTCCCTTCTTGATCCAGAGTACTAATAGCTTCTATATTAGTTTCATAAAAGCCATGAGTGGTTTACTTTTCTCGGGATTTTCATTTCAAGATGCTAAGATTAAAACGTATTGTTGATTAGTTGCTAGTATAGTCTTGAATGGTTGCTCCCTAAGATTGGTTCAATTGGACTTAAGTCTTTTCAGCAGGTTTTTCAATCCAAGACCTTTGTAGTTGGAGATTTTTTTTGAAACGAAAAAATCCGCAGTCATTATCTTTTGAACATGTACTGGGTAAATCTTCTAATTGACGCAATAGCTTATAATCACGTCAATCGGATGTTTTGAATTTGGCAAGTTTTATACGATAGGCTTGATTGAGAAAACGTAAGTAGGAGAATTTGAATATAGGATTTTTTGATTCCATGTCCTTTTATTTCACCAATTTGACCACTCCTTAGGAGGCTGGAGAATTATAATTGGTCAATGGTGTAAACTATATCTTAATGTTTCAAAAAGTTTAATCAAAATTTGGTCATTCTTTATTATATGTTAATATTTTACATTGGCAAAGTATCTATTACAACAACAATCCTAGAATTTGAGGAAGTTTAGACTAGTGGAGAGTCAGTTTCTTAATTAACCATAAGAGATGAATAACGATGACGATGATATCTATTATTAGTATAAAAATATTAGTATATTTTTATTTGGATATTTTGTAAATAT
>JANITX010000010.1:51129959-51140066 GCA_027564395.1 Erythroxylum ulei | reverse complement strand
AATTATTTAAGTAATTAATGATTTCTAATAAAAGAAGTCTTAGTAAATGTTTGAATACACTTTTGGGAGGTTAATAAATACTTTTATTCATCACAAAAGTCTTTTTTTTTTAGAAAAATAGGTGTTTGAATGTAAAATAAAAAGTATTTTTTTAATATATATGGTTTTTTTGACGGTCAAAATATAACATTTTACGAAGCTCAAGCTTGGAGCTTCTAAAAAAAGCTTTTCAAATAGTTTTCTTAGGTAGATTTTTCAGATCAATTAATTAGCCTATTTTTTGTCTCTTTTACCTTTATATTTTACATATAATTTTCAAAATATTCACAAACTCATTTTCACGTTTATCTTGCAAACTCATTATTTGGCTTTTTTTATATGTTTTAATATTTATTTTTTATATTAGTTTTAATTATGTTATAATTCATATAAAAGATTTTGTTACATATATTTTCATTTATGTTTCATATGGTTTAAAATTATATAATGATTAATATGTTGTGCTTTGCATATTGTTTAATATATTTTAAATAATATTTATATGCATAAATAATTTTTATTACAAACTAAAATATAGTTAAAATTAAAAGTATTTTTTATTTTTATGTTACTAAATAGTATATTGTATGAAGTTCTTTTAAAAAAATTCTTTTTTAAATGACAGTCAAACTGTTAATTGGCTTTTTTTTTTTAATCTTCTCAAAAAATATCTAAAAAAAAAAACTCACCTAACATAAGCCCAATTAAATAAAGACTTATATAGTTCAAATCGAAAACCGAGGTATATAGAAGATCTTCCCACAAGTGAAACAAATGTTGTTTACCTATTTCACTAAGAATTTTGGCGACGGTTACTAATGAGAAATCACAAATCCCACATGGAGACACGTGCATCTTCCACCTCTTTTGTCCTAAATTAAACTAACAAAAAACATAAAATATGTAAATTCTAACACGATATTTCCTAGATTCTCGGAAGGTTAAAGTCGGTAACAAAGTTGAACATTAACTACAACGTAAGTTGACTCTTTAAAACACCGACGTAAGTCAGCTGGACCTCAAGGAGTTTTCTTCACTTCTTGTCCGTAAATAGTCTCTCCTCTTGTTCTCATGTACGGGATCCATGTGCTCTTTAGCCGCTTTCTTGGGTCCCATTAGCCATATCCACCGACACGCCCCATCAAGTATGCTCCACGTGAATTTACCTACATTCATGCTCTACCTCTACGTACCTTTTAAGCTAATTTGCTTTTATAACCGTAAGGTATCTTTTAATTTTAATTTTAAGTGTATGTAACAATTTATAACATAGTTGTTTGTGTATGTAAAATTTATTTTATATGTACATATATCGTAGCATAAAGAGGAAATACTTCATTAGTATTGTCTTTTAAATAATTACGCAATACAATTGGATTGTATATCTTTTAATTAACTTAAATACTTTGCTTATCCCGATTACTCATTAATTATTTTATTTGAAGGCGAATATTTGAGTAATTAGTAAAGTTTTTTTTTGTGACTTTGTCACAAATCCGAATCACAAAAATAACTTATTTGTAAAATATAAAAAAATTGCGTACAATTAACATCTTTTGTTATCCTTCAAAAAGCAAAAAGTTTTGTGAATTGAGGTATTGTTAATAGTACTTTTTAATTATTATACTTATTTGTTCGTATTTTTATTTTATTTACTTACTTATTTTTCTTATCAGTTATTTATTTAGTTACTTTTATTTTGATTTTGATTTTTTATTATTTATGAAGCTATTTATTTATGTATTTAGCTATTGTTTTTTAAAACGTTTTTAAAATTTTGTAAGCGGTCCCTCATTACTAAGATAATCAAAATTGAGACTTTAAAATTAATAAACTAGTAAGGGATAAGTTGAACTGTCTCTTGAACAACCTTTTAAATATTTTTAAATTACTTATTAATTACTATATAAAATAAGGGACTATCCCTTCTTAACTGACCTCTTATCTGAATTTAACATTAATCTTTGTGATTCGATGAAGAATTAAGAGAGATCAATTGCCTATTTTATGAATATTTATATTCATTCAACAAATAAGATTTATAAAAATTAAATAGATGGATGTTCATAAAATAGGATAAATCCACGACGAGAACAAATAATCTAAACCTATACGAAGAGTATGAAAATGTTTACTTTTTGTTTGACAAGTGCCCTGTCATTGGTCAACTTTAACAAGCCGAAACTTCGGAATTGATTGGTTATTGCAAAGTTAACGAAGCTGGTCCGAAAGTTTAGTAACAAATGAAGGTGCTTAATGTACTTAAGAGATAATAGTATTAGAGAAACGCATTACATTAAAGAATATGTTATATAGTCCAAAAGTACTTATCACAATATTTTGCGATTCTCTTAAAATAATAAAATTATAGATTAAAAGATATAGATATTTTAAGAAAATTTAGAAATTTTTAAAAAAAATTAAAAAAAATTCTTTCTAATTTTCAAATTGTTGAAAAAAAAAACTCTTTATATGAAATTTCAACAAAAACATACTAATGAAATACACAGCATGAATATCTTATATGGACTAATTAAATATTGTTTAAATATCAATTTAATCGTCTATTAAACTTAAATCAAATTAATTAAATTCAAAACAAATGAATAACATTATATTTATTTTAAATCAGTAATTTAATTTAAATTTAATTGATTTGAATCATTTAAAGATTGGATTGAGTTATCGTATTAGTAAGATTTGATTAGTTCAAATATGATATTCATGTTGTATATATTTTGCCTTTATTTTTATCCAATTTTTAAGAGAATTAATTAAAAAATAAAACTAGAAGGGTTTTTCTGAATTTTTAATTATAAAAAATTATAATATTTCTTAAATTATATAGGAGATTTATATCTTTTACCTTAAAATGACAATAACAAAAATAATAATTATTATATTATAAGATAATTTCGACCTTGAAAAATATTATTAGGATTACAGAAATTGAATTATTGAGTATGTAATTTAAAGATGAATTCTACCAACTAGATCTACATATTGCAAATAAATTATTACAATTTTTTAATAAGTTAAGTAGATACAACAATGACCACTTGCAAAAACCACTTAATAGTGTTCTTACATTAGTTACTGAATATTACACATCAAGTTCATTCATGTATCCTTGTATCCAAAAGGTGAATTTGCCCCACCCTAAGTGCTTTCACTCTCTAACTTTTTTTTTTTTTTGAGAATTTAAAAAATTCATTGAATGAAGAAGGGTTACAATATGAAAGAGTGTCCAAAAGAAAAATTCATCTTACAAACAAACAGCAAGCAGAACAAAGCGACAGCGTTTGGGAATTGCAAGTAAAAGACTAAAGAAAGGAGAAACGACTGAAGCGGAGTCGTTGGGGCCACGGCAGAAAACTAGGGTAAAACTACCCCAAGCTTTCTCGAGACTTCGAAATAAATCCCTAATTCGGCATCAATTCAATGACCCGGAGGAGATGAGTCAAGCGATGGAGAGGCGCATCAGAGGGCGAGGGATTTCCAGGTAAGATCCCTGACCCCGATTAAGGGAATCTAGGAGTGGCATGTCAATGATACTCTTTGTGATTCTTAGGTTCACAGACTTGCGAAAATCTGGACCAAGCGATCCCGCTGAGAGTACTGAGAACTGAGCTACGGCCGGCGATTACCACTGCAGAGAGGCAGAGCAATGGTGGACAGAGACAAACCAGGTAAGCCTTTGACTTGGGAAAGGGCTATTGTTGGGTTCCCCTGGGATGGGGATCTGGTGGGTAAAATTAGATTCTGAATAGCCTTGAGTGTGTGATGACTGGTAGCACCTAGATCCTCCAGATATACGCCATTCGCCTGCTACATTTGAGATGTAACTGATTGACAATCAGTTGCTCCCGAATGGAAGTGGTGATGGTCTCTGTTAGAGAAGTCATGGTTGTTGTCCGGTTCAGAAAACGTCTGTCGTTTCTTTCTTGCCAGATGGTCTGAGCACATGTGCCCATCGATAGAAGAACGATGTCCTTGTCTGGTTGGGTCTGGGGCAGATGTGGGATCGCTTGCATAATATCTAGGATTCTCTAGGCATTGAGGTCGGGGGCACTGATATTAGAGATTGTGAACCAGATTGTCTTGGAGAAGCCACACTCAAAAAAGAGGTGGTCTCTGCTCTCATCCGCGGTATGACAGAAAACACAGTGCTTAGAGAGTGACAAAAATGGGAGTCTATCCATAGTGCTCAGCCGGTTCCTCATAAGTAGCCACAGAAAAAAGCTAACATTAGGTCTGAGAGTAGCATTCCATACCATATTTGCCCATGCAACTCTATTATCTGGCCTAGTCGTGAAGTCCCTAATTTTCCTGGGGGTAAGCTCCGAAACTGGGATGCCTCGCCAAAGATACTTGTCCCTTTCCCCTGGGCAGAGGGGGGAATGGAAAGACTAGATTGCTCAACCGTGGAGAGAGTCCATCTTGCATTAGAGATGATAGCTTGAAGTTTAGCCTCCTTAGGGATTCTATTTAATAGGAATAGGGCCAATCTATTTAAAATAAGTGGGCCATTACCTGTCCAATTATCAAACTAGAGAGAGAGCTGATCTCCCTCTCCTATTTGACACGTGATGTGTTGGTATATTTCCCCCCTCAAACCAAGCAATTGGTTAAAAAACCAAGTGTAGCCAGGTTTAGGAGTGAGGGACCAGAAGCTCCTGCCTTTCAATAAATAAGTGTGCATCCATTTGACCCATAAGGATTCTTGATCATGTAAAAGCCGCCAGATTCTTTTGGACATGAGGATACGGTTTTTAGTACTTAAGGAGTCAATCCCCAAACCCCCTTCTGCTTTGGGTTGACAAATGGAATGCCATGCCACCTTTGCCATCCCTTTGTCTCCATGCTTAGTTCCCCACAGAAATTGCTTCATCAGCTTTTCTAAAGTTTTAGAAAGGCCCTTGGAAAGGAAAAGATAAGAACTCCAGTAAGTGCTCATAGATAAAATAACGGATTTGATAAGCTGGAGTTTACCCCCATAGGAAAGGGCTTTATTGGTCCACATTCCCAATTTTTTCTGAAGTTTTTCTACGAGAGGAAGGCATTCACAAAATCGAAGTCTCTTAGAAGAGATAGGAATCCCCAAGTAGTGAATAGGGGGATGTTTAATTTCCATTCCTGTCGCAAGAGCTATGGCATTTGAACAATGTGAAGCACTTCGAGAGAGAACAATGAAACTTTTGTGCAGTTTTGTACCTAAACCTGACATTTCCTAAAACTGATCAAGGGTAGCCAGCAGTAGAGAGACCGAGGGCATATTTGCATGGCAGAGGATAATAAGATCATCTGCAAAACATAAGTTAGTTAGTGAAACCCGTTTGCATTTGGAGTGAAATCTGAACCTTGGTTCCCGAGAGATGTTGTATTTAAGCAATTGAGTAAGGACTTCCATGCATATGAGGAATAGATAGGGGGAAAGGGGGTCCCATTACCTTAGGCCTTTGCTTCCCTTAAACAATCTAGTAGGGCTCCCATTGACTAAGATCCCATAGGAAACAGTAGAAATGCATTGGTTGATCCAAGTAATGAACTTGGAAGGAAAGTTCATTTCCTGCATAACCGTTAGAAGAAAGCCCCATTGAACACTATCAAAAGCCTTCCTGAGGTCTACCTTTATGGTGCAGTTTTGGGGGGACCTTTTGCAAGTATACCCTTTTAGAAGTTCCTGAACCAATAATATATTGTCTCCAATATCTCTACCTGCCATGAATGCGCCTTGATTCTCACTAATGAGGAACTTCAGAACGCCCTTCATTCGATTAGCCAGTATTTTGGCAATGATCTTGTAGAGGAAGTTAGTACAAGAAACAGGCCTATAGTCAGTCCAGGAAACCGGGTCATTGGTTTTAGGGATAAGACAAAGGAAAGTCTTGTTGATTTCCTTGAGAAGAAGACCTTTTTCAAAAAATTCCTTCACTGCCTCCTTAATCATGCCACCTAGGCAATTCCAGGTTTTCTGATAGAAGAAACCATTTAAGCCATCTGGTCCAGGAGCTTTGGACCCATTCATGCTAAACACCACTTGATCAATTTCCTGGTCCGAGACAGGGCTAGTCAAACTGGAAGTTTCCTGGTCAGGAATTTTGGAAGTCACAAAAAGGCTAGGGTCAAAATTCTGAAGAGGTGGGGAAGAGGCTGACCCCAGTAACTTACTGTAGAAAAGAAGAGCTTCCTTGGCGATCTCATCTTGCCCAAACACCTCCTTGCCATCCTTAGTGCGGATAGAGACAATTCTGTTATTATTCTTGCGAGCTAACAAGATATTAAAGAAGAATTTAGAGCATTTGTCCCCATCCCTAATCCATGAAATCCGAGATCTCTGTTTTATCAAAGAGTGTTGGTTGTCAACCACCTCCAGATAATTCTTGATAGCCTCTTTTTCAGCTGTAGCTAAATTAACATCTAAAGGATTATCTGCCAGGGCCTGCTGTAAAGAATGAAGTTTGTTCCTAGTAAAATCAATAGCCTCGGTCAGGTTCTGCCCTCTCTTCACATTAAGGAGCTTCAATTCAGTTTTAATAGCCTTTAACTTCTGGATGCAAATATACTGCTTAGTCCCAAAACAATGAATATCCATGGCTCTCTGAATGGCCTCATGAAAACCCTCCAAATCAACCAGGAAATTATTGAATCTAAAAGGATGAGGAGGTTTAAGGGAAGAGAATAGATCCATGAGCTTAATAGGGGTGTGGTCTGAAATACCCGGACTTAGGAATTTGACATGGCTGAGGGGGAAGGAGGAGAGCCAATCTCCATTAACCATCAGTCTGTCCAGCTTTTTTCGAATATTCCAATGGGTACTTTGCTTGTTGGACCAGGTAAATTCGTAGCCCGAAGCCTTTAGATCCATCAGTTCCACATCCTGCACACAGTCATAAAGGTCTGTGTTGTAATTTCGAAGATTACAGTAACCTACAGCTTCAGATCTGTACAAGGTGGTATTAAGGTCTCCCCCAATCATCCACGGGGAATTGATTGTGGGCTTGATACTTCTAAGAAAGCTCCAAATGTCTGTTCGTTGAAAAGCAGCATTGAGACCATAGATGAAAGTAGCTAAAATCTCTTTGTTCTCCGACTTAAACCTGATTTTGGTGTGCATAAATTGAGAAGCAGCCTCCAGCACTTCTAACTTCACAAAAAACTCATTATAGGCAATCACAATCCTCCCATAAGCATGGTATTGATGATTAGAAATAATGGACCAGTTGCTGCCCAAGCAACCCAGTTTATTTAGATTCTCCTTTTTGATTTTAGTCTCCAACATACAAAAAACCCAAGGCGTCTCCTGCTTCACAAAATCCTTTAAGGCACAAAGCTTAGAAGGACTATTTATTCCTCTCACATTCCAGATAACTACTGACATAATTAATTGGTATGGCCTTTGGAGCTCTTTCTATTGCTCCTAGTGCTTTTTCGAGAGATGGCTGGCTCCAAAGAATCATGGTGATTTGGTTCTTGGGGTCTAGCAGCTTGTGCTGAACTACAATCATCCATGTTGTCCCCTAGATAGGTAGCAGAATGAGTTGGTGCAATAGGAAGGTCTTCTATCCCTCTGTTCCCCATTGCGGGGAGTCTCTCAGCAGTTGAAGATTCACTCGGTTCACTTGAGTTGGCCTCTTCCGCCTTAGGATTGGTGGCTGAGCTTGAATCCTTTACTGTTTCTTTAGAGTCCGACTCCTTATGAGTAACTTCAAGTAAAGGCTCCTTGGTTTCCAATAGGTGATCAAGTGCCTCATTCACATTGGTCGGAATCCCCATCAATTCCCAATAGTCCCCTTTAATGAAAGTTTTACCAGTGGGTTGCCAAACCTTACCTTGGGATCTAAGGGAAGGTTTCCATTGATAGGTAACCATCACTCGATCCTCACGCAGCGAATTGCCATCAGCCAAGCGAAGGATAGGGATGTTATCCTTCAATTCCTTAGAAATGTCTATGCTCACACATAATCTTGCAAAACCAACGCGTTTCCTCAAAGCAGTATTTTCGTCCATGCAAAGTGGAGTGCCCAAATAGCTTGCAAGCATACTCAGCCCTTTGGTAGTCCAATATTCCAAAGGAATATTGTGAAAGTTAATCCATAGGGGAAGGTTCTTCATTTTGACTTTCTCAAGTGCCATACCCGGTTGCCATAATTGGAGGAATAGGGGAAGTTGGGACACATGCCATGGCCCCTCTTCAATGATCTTTTGGGCTTCCGATTTAGAACCAAAAGTGAAAATAATATTGTCCTCTTCCGAAAGTATAACCTCTAAGAGGCCTCTTCCAATCCAGTTCCGTTTTGCCCAAGCCTGAATAATCGGGAAAGCGGGCTTCTTCTCCATGAAGAAACCAACTAGAATAGCTTCCCATGCTTTTGCTCCTAGCTGTAGGTCCTCTAGGCTAGGGGCCACCAAAGTGCGTCCATCCTTCTCCATAGGAGGGCAGAAAACCAAGGAGGAATCGGCTTGGTCCCCAACCACTTGCTTCCATGAACGCTTAGCCGTAGGAGCAGGATTCACAATAGCAGGAGCCACTCCGAGAGGGGTAGGGGTAGCCTTAGAAGAAGCAGGGATAGGGATAGAGGATGAGGAGGGAATGCTAGGGGGTTGTAATGAAGGGTTCAGAGCAGGGTTAGGGTAAGGATTGGGGATTGGGGGTGGGAATGGTTGTGGGGTTTTAGAGGATTTTTGTAATTTGGACAAGGGGGGAAGTCTGACTCCATGTCCTCTGAAAATGCAGGTTCAGGGAGCAAAGAGAAGGATGGAGGACGGAGTAGAAACAACAACAAGGAGACTGCTGCAGTTTCGAAAAGCAAAAAGAGAGGTGAAGAGGGGAAGCTGAAAGCAAAGAGCAAACAAAGAGGACAAAACAAAGAGAAAAAGAAGGTAGAGCAAACAAAACCTGAAGTTAAAGTCAAAAAATGAAACATAGCACATGATGAGTATCAAGCAACCAATTCAGTGCAAACATATGGTTTTACAATAAAGTTAAGGGAATCAAAGGAGAATGAGTTATTACCAACATGGGGCTTCAATGAGAATACATCACTAACTTACACGATCTAATCAATCCAATCATGAACTGCTTTACAACTCATTATCTACATAAGTAGCACCAATTCGCTCTCTAAACTAATAAATTCATAAAATCAACAACTAGAAATAATATAAATTTTATTTATTAAATTTGATTAGAGTTGATATTTTAATTTTGTACCTAAAATTAATAAATATAACTCAAATTTAATTGATCTTAAACTCAAATTAAAATTTTACTTTTTAGTCAAATTTTAAATTTGATATATCTGATTTAAAGTTTAAAAATTTTATAAAAAAAGATTATAATCAAATCTAAACTTAATAAATAGATATTCAAATCAATTGAACTTAGAATTAACTTAAACTTATTTTAAGATTTAAACTTTATTTCATTCAATTCAAATAATTACCGATTCAATTATATATTTTTAATAAATTATTTTTGAATAATTATCCATTTATCACATATTCTTTTAATAAATTATTTAATGAGTATATAACTTAGTTCTGGTAATGAATTCGACTCAACCCAATTAATTATTCAACTCAATTAATTGGTAAATAGATTAACAAAACTACCAAAAATTGGCGTTTATTCGTAAAAAGCTTGATCGGGCACTTGTCAATAATCTTTGGCTTCAGTCTTTCCCTAGCAGCTCGGCTAGGTTTTTGGACCCTCTTTTTTCGGACCACACTCCTATACGGTTTTCCCATCTGTTTCCAACCGTGGCTGCTCACTACCCGTTTCGCTTCAATAATTATTTAGTTACAGTTCCTGGTTTTCGGGATGCTTGTTTGAGTGGAACTACACATGAATGTCGGGGCACCAAGCAGTTTGTCTGTGTCCAGAAGTTGAAAGTTATTAAACAGGCACTTAAACTTCTTAAGACCTCTCAGGGTTCTACCCTTAAAGCAATCAGTCAGACTAGATCTGAGCTTACTCAAGTGCAGGCTCTTTTATCGGATACCCCGGTGAACCAGCTTCTTCTTGATCAGGAAAAGATCGCCCTCTCCAACTATATGCAAGCTGTT
>JANITX010000010.1:51104386-51128029 GCA_027564395.1 Erythroxylum ulei | reverse complement strand
TTTTTCTTCCCTTAAAGTTGGATAATTATTAATTATTTTTTTAGTTTTTCAATAAATTATTGATTAAGTTACGTAATTTAATTTAGATAAATGCAATAAAGTGACCAATAAATGATCTAAATAAATAGGTCAAAATTTGGGTAAAAAATAGGTCTTAATTAGTATGAACTGAACCCATATTAGACTTTCCCGAACCCATATTTGTCTTGTAACGGGAAAGCCTAACATGGGTTCGGTCCACACTAATTGAGACCTATTTTGACGGAAAAGTTTAATATGGAAACTATATATAAAGGTTAAGGTCTTCTATAATTGCCCATATCAATCATAAGCACAAGGATTCTTTGACCCGTTAAGAGAGCTTATGTATTGAAAAACTGTAAAAGACCTAAACCACATGCTAGTAAACATTTTCCATAAAGGTCAAAGGAGATTCGTGATTGTTTGAAGTTTGGAAACGACGTCGGAGTCAGAGATGGAATAAAAATCAGGCATTTCGCATTATTTTCGTTTTAATCCTTTCCTGTATAATCTTAAATACGTAATAAATTATTCATATATTTATGTAAATTATATAAATACGTATATATAATTTAATATAATAATATTGAAATATCGTAATCGACGATTTAATGTGCTCGCACAGAATGAAATCTGAGACTTAACTCGCAATCAAAAGAATGCGTCTTTTTTTATGTCAAATCAATCAAAACTTAAGGGTTTTTAAGATTCTAAATTTACCTCCTCTAACATTTTTAAAGTGGGATCTTAGCGATATAAGATTGGTCTGACTAAGCAGAATACATAATGTAATAAAAAAAAATCAATCAAAACCAATAAAGGGTAAAAGAAAGCAATCGTACTTCTAAAAGAAAGACAGCACCGTACGGTCAGTACGTTCTGAAGAAGACTCTTGCATGATCAATTAATCATAAATAACACATGCTATGGATTCATCTTCCTGTGCCCCAGTGCATTCAGTTCGTTCCTTTGTACAAATTCAATCTCACGACACAACCACCCACCCCACCCATCCCCTCCTGGTCCACACGTGCCTGTCTTTACTACTATATTCTGAAGTTTTTAGAAATAAAAATATAAAAACCAACTTTATCTATAATTTATTTAAAAATGGGATTTGGGTTGTCTTTTTTATAATTAAAAAAAAAATTATTTTCAAAAATTATTTTATTTAAACAACTTTTTATAATTTAATTATATAATAATAATAAAATAGTCATCAATAACATGTTAAAATTTATGCGGGTAGAGTTTCGATAATATGTAACCTTATCAATAGTACGTTAAAATCTACGCAAAATCTGAGAGCTCCAATAGTATACAACTTTATCTTTATCCAATAAGCTGTTTGGATAGACTAAAAGAAACAGTAATAAAATATATACAATAAAAACATCAAAATTTTGTGAGAGTTTAGCTAAAATGCGAAATTGGGAGAGATATAATATTACATAGTTTTACTTTTAATTTATAAAGAGGCTGTTTCTCATATACTAATATATAGTTGAAAAATAATATATAAAATATAAATATCATTATAATTTAAGTTAATTATTAAACTTGACTTGAATTAAGTCAATTAAATTAGAATTAATAATCTAAAATATTTAGATAAAATATTAATTTAAATAAATTTTGATTAAATTATTGTATATTTATATTAATTAGTTTATATATAATATTTATATTGCATGTTTTATCATTATTTTTAATTAATATAAAAAATAAAATCACAAAAATAAAAATACTTCAATTATATGTAATCATCATATCCTGTATCCCTGAAATAAATGAGATGAACCGATAGACATAGTGGCCTTTTATGAGTTCAAGAAAGAGAAAGATGTGGATAGAGAGAGAGAAGGTAAGAAAAAGACGGTGTCCAGCTGGAGCCAGTTGTCTAGATAGACTTAATTTTACGTAAAGTGGAAAACGAACGTAACCCTTATTTCTTTCCTTTTTTAGTTGCTTCCGTTACGAGTTGTCGTTTCCTTTCTTTTGGAAACCCGTAGAGTCGCAGACGGCGTAAAATTATGCAAAGTGAAAAAAAGAGGGGTTCGGTCTGGTCCCCCCCACACTCCGTTAACTGCCACGTGTTCTCCTTCTTCAACTTTAATCCGAGTGTTTGATGTAATTACTGTTCTCGTCAAGCTTTTCGTCTTTCGTTTCGTGCGATCATATTGTGTAATAAACTCTTTTGCCGACATCTTTTGAAGTATACATACGGATTAAACTATAATTATCACCTAATCATATAATTCGGACGCAGCCTTTTTCTAATTTAGCTCGTCTTTTTAAATAAAATTATATAATTAAAATATCATTCTATTCATAAATATGAATTTAAAAATAATTACATGGATATAAAATAAAATTCACATGGTGGTCTAGGACTAGAGCAAGAGAAATGTATCTTTTAACTGCATGCTCGCTCACTTACACACTCCCTGCACGTTCCTCTGCTCCCTGCCTCGCTTTCTATCTATCTCTTCCACCACCTGCCATTAATATTATATCAGAACCCTTCTTCTCTTCAACCCCATTTTGTCTCTCTATAACTCTATCTTCCACAGAGACAGAGCTAAGAACAAATGGACGTGTGTGATTACTCCACCACTGATTACTTCCCAATTGATGACCTCCTTGACTTCTCCAACGACGACGGCCGATCCTCCTCCTCCTCCTCCGACCACCACCACCACCATCACCACAAGCTACCTCCGGCGGACATTCCCTCCGTTCACAACTTCCCCTCCATCCATCCCCTTATCTCCACTGCTAACTTCACCGACCACCTTTGCGTTCCTGTATGTCTCACAGTGAGTTATGTTCTTCATTCGTTTTTCGAATTTTGTTTACGTTTTATGAAACAGTTAGTTTTTTTTTTCGGGGGCTTGGTGTGTTTTTGTAGAGTGATGACGTGGCGGAGCTGGAGTGGCTGTCGCAATTTGTAGATGACTCCTTCAACGACTTCCCTCCAAATCCACTCGCCGCCACCATCAACGTGCTCTCCGACTCGTCGTTCGCTTCGGGAACTCGAAGCAAACGCTCGGCAACAACCGACACTGCCGCTGCTACGTGGGCGAAGTCCAAACCGAAGAAGGAAACGAAGCGAGCTCCGTCTCCTACGGCGGAGGGAGGAGTGCGCCGGTGCACGCACTGCGCTTCCGAGAAGACTCCACAGTGGCGGACCGGCCCACAGGGGCCCAAAACCCTATGCAACGCTTGTGGTGTGAGGTTCAAGTCGGGCCGGCTGGTGCCCGAATACCGACCCGCTGCGAGCCCGACGTTTGTGCTGACTCAGCACTCCAACTCGCACCGAAAGGTGATGGAGCTCCGGAGGCAGAAGGAAATGTTGAGGCAGCAACGGCAAGAAGAATCACAACGCGTTTACCACCATCAAAATTTCCACGTTCGCTGACCTGTCGTGATTTCAACCGTTTGATTTGATATGTCCACGGTGTGTTGAAAAAGGAATCACTCAATCTAGATTTTTACCATTGGTTTTTAACTTGTTTGCTCGTTTTGAAAGGGAAGTTGGTAAACATTAAAAAGAAGAGGAAAATAGATAAAAAGAATTTTAACTGCTGGTTATTAAAAAATTCTTCTTCTTTGTTCGCTTTTAAAGCTCCAACAACCAGTGACGTCCCCTATTCAGTTCTTGTGTTCTCTTCTGAACTCATTTCAATGTTGAAAGAGAGAGGTCTTAGGAAGTAAAATTCATGACGTTCCACGGTAAAAGCACTGCCAATTTCCCAAACACCGGTCAAATATGGATCTAAGCATATAAAGTTACAGGCCAATTGACCTCCAAGCCCGCTTTATAATGTATGCTCAAGCAACAGATCGGGCTTGAGACCTATAACGTTGGCCCAAGCCGGAATTGCTTCAAAAAGTTCCCGGTCATTAGACAAATATGGAACTAGTCTCAGATATTTACGGGCCAATAGACCATCAAGCCCACTTTATTCCCAATCATTATATATGAGCAACAGGCCATGGTTGGGCCTTATAAGGCTCAACCAAAGCCTAAATTGTTTTAAAACGTTCAAGTCTGATCAAAAGCTTGGATCTGAACCCAATCAGGCTGTCTGGGCCTCTGGCTTAGGCTCGAACCCAAAATCTGTCGGGCTTCAGGATTTTCTGGATTTCAGGACTGGTCTACTAAAACCTGGCAAAGTCAACAGGCAAAATTTCGAGCCTGAATTATATGTAGAGTGGAATGCCAATAAACAATTCCCAACTAATGATGACCCAATGGTATAAAACTAGCAGAGTATGGAAAATGAGAACTGTTGAGCAATAGGACAATCTGGAGTTGTTTCTAAATGCAAAAATTCTAAACTGGGAACTTCAAGACCAGAAGCCTTCATTCTCTCGCATGTTGTATGTGGAACTGTAAGCAACTAGCATTCTCAGACGGAGATCCCATAGTTGCTGATTTTGTTAACTTCCTTGATTAAAGCGTTCTTTTCTTGCTTTGCCTCAGAAGCAAGGTTTGAAACCTGCCAGCCAAATCATATCGCACCAGCATGGAAAAAGTACTCATTAGAATGGCATTAAACTCTATAAATTTAAGAACTTCATGAAGAAAGGAGATGATTGTGAAGATTTAACATAATTCATAGAACTCCAGTTTCAATTTTGAGAAATAACTTGATACTACGAAGCTCAAAAGACAGACGCAAAAATCTTGAGACTTAGAACACATACTTGTGTGCGGAATCTAGATGCTTCTCTGCTGGGAATTTCCCTAAGTACATCCTTTAAACCTGTCACAATAGAAGCAAAAAAAAAGGGATATATTTCTACCTGTTGAAGACAAAAATACGCCATCATCCAAAATCATACTCTTATTTTTGGTGAATATCCAACTCCAATATTGATTGTTGTTCTATTTAGCAAGCATAAGTTGTTCGATATGACAAAAATATGAAAGATAAAGGATCTATACCTGCTGCTTGTCTTTCAATCTTATAAGCTGATCGGATTACACCTTGGATCTGCTTCCCAGCTTGTCTGTGAAGGGAAAAGAGAGAAAAAGTTTGAAAACTAAAAATCAGCCCAACAGTAGGTAATAGACATTAAAATATCCACTGTTCCAAGACAAACCTGAGTTTTGTCCTTCCACGAATCAACTCTTCTTCTGCTGCAGACGCCCTCCTCTGGAAAAGCAACGTAGCATATTAATGATTGCATCCAGAGAAATGCTTGGTTGAAATAAGAAAACAAATACTCTGAGGTAAGGACAGACTTGGTACTTTTCTTATATTAGATTGCACTGAAAATAAAAAGAGGTCGTAGACAAGATGAAAAACTTTCTTAGGAACATGTCAATAACAAAACAAAAAAGAGGGAAGACTACCTCCAGTTTCTCACTTTCAACCTTCAAGAAGCTGATTGACTGTCGCAATTCCTTCACTTTAGCATCAGCTTGAGAAAGCATAGACTGCAGAAGGAAACAATGTTCAAAAGTGATTAATTCCAAAGATGCATGCGTGATGAATCTATAGTGATTGCTTAAAACTTTAACAAGGATATTTTATCTAGTTATAATCACCAAACATCATTGATTACATCCAACATCTGGATCAAACTCTTTTGCAGATATAATCCTGAAACAAATTGCAAAATAAGCACCTGAAATCCCACCACTTAAAGGCATTTGAAACTGTATTAGCACCACAAGGTGCAATTAGTGTGTAAAATATAACAAGATCCCAACATGGTTTGTTCTTAAATCCCTTTCATAGACATTTAATTATTTCTGATGACCAATTCATTCATGACTAGTAGAAGAAGAGAGTATATATGTATACCTCTTCGCTTAAAAAAAGCCGCTTTGTACTGTAATACAGAAAACGCCTTGGCCCTGCATTTCAAGTAAAAACTGTTACTGTCTCTTATTTTTTAGCTATTAGAGAATAATCAACATATGCTGCATGATACAAGTTCTAGAGTTCATATGAGTCTTGAGACATTCAAATGCCAGACAGGTTAACTTGCATTTTCCTGAAATATCAAAGCGAAAGAACTTCCTATCAACTAGCATTCGTAATATCTATGAACATACTCTTAAGAGCAACAAGTCCCAATCCAATGCCAATCCCGCTTATAGTTAACGGATGTGCTGCTGCAATGTTAACACCATCTGCATCAAAAATGTCCAAAAGCTAAGAATTGCATCACAGTTAAATCCAGAAGAAAGTCAAATGTCCTAAAAGTTAAACCTTTAATATTCCCAAACAACATGCCCTCGTAAACACCAAACTGAGCTTTAACTTCTTCCAGAGAAGCCTGAATGCATCAATCATAGCAATTACAACATCAATGGATCAGACAACGCGTGAAAATTTTGAATATGCATTGAAAATCACAACTTACGAGTGTTTGCTGCAAGTGAGCGGAAGAAGTGGACCGTATTTCCGATAAGCGAGATCTGAAGGCTTTAGTGGCGGCATCGATTGTCTCTTCAATTGTCTTTTGGTAGACGAGAGCTTGTTCAACTGCATCGTCGATCCAGGGAGTGAATTCTTCTAGGGCTTTTGACTTTATCGTCGAAGCTACGTCGTCGATTGGCGACGGTGGGCTTCGCTTCTCCTCCGGTGGCGATTCTGATGCCGTCGCCATTAAAAACGCCGATTTTCTAACTCATGGAGTTCAACCGAGTATTTTGTTTGTTTATTTATGCCGGACCTCTAAAACCCGAACCGGCTTAATCGGATTCTTTTCATTCCATCAAAGTTCCCATCTCATGTGTTACAAAATTTACCGCGGTAATTTAATTAATTAATTTTATTATTCTCCTATCATCTTTTCTATTTTAACCATTTTCTAAATTTTATTTTAAATTTAAATTACAATTAATTTGCAATATTAATAATATTTAATTTATTGTAAATGTAATTTATAATCAACTTTTATCACTAATCTTATTGTGATAAATTATTATAAATTGAATCTAACTAATTTATATAATTATTAATTTATTAAACTTTACATGTGTATACTAATATAGATTGGCTTAATTTATATGAAACTCTACGTTAATGGAAATAATAATAAAAGAAACTATATTTGTAATATAATTAATTTTTATATTTTTTTAATATTGTAAAATTACATAAATTTCAAATTTAAAAGTATATTAATTATTTTAATCTATTCTATTATATACATAATAATTAATTTATATTTGAGGAGCCATTGAATAATATGAAGTCCATATTTTATTATTTTATTAAGAAAAAATGACTTATTTTGATTCAGTTATTATTTATTTTAATTTATATTAAAATTTTATTGTTTTTTTAAATAATTTTATTACTAACTTAATTAGTTCTTTATTTAAGAAAATATTGTATAATTTCTCTTATAAATCGACATCACAATGAATATAATTATTTTAAACATTCAATAAAAATTAAAACTTGGTAAGCTTAAATTTTGATATCATTCAATTTTCTATTACATTTAAATTCAAATTTGAGCATAATTTTATATTTGATTATATATGATTTATCTATTAAAATTGGTTCGAATATGAACTTTTTCTCTAAACTTACTTATCAAGAATTTGTAATAAGTACTAAAATATTATCAAATATTTATTAATTTATTATTCTGTTAATTACTTTGAAACTTAATTTATTAAGCATTTTATTATTATGGATCTAAATAATTAGGGATGACAATGAGTTAGCTATGAACCTAAATTTAAGTATGTCTAATGGCCCGAGTTTATGGGTTAAATTAGCCCAAACTGGTTTGAGACCCAACTTTTTTAAGAAACGCATGATTGTTTTTTAAAAGATTTAAGTCTGGAGTAGATTTGGGTCTAGACAATCTAGGTTTGAACTTAATTAAAAAATATTATTTTATACTTTTAATTTTTAAAAATTTAATTAAACTACCTATAGGTTAGCCTATTGTTATCCTTGTAAATAATTTTTATTTTTAAAAAATAATAATTATGAGTTCAACAATATAAAAATTCGTACAAGTTTTTTCTATAGTAACTCTATGTCTATATATTGGTACGAATTCTTACATTGTCTTCTTTATTTCAATTTAATGCAGTGAAGAAAAATTTGGAATTTAATCCGTAGCATTTCTTATCAAACTAAATAAATTTAAACCTGAAATAACCGACACAGACAATTACAATATAAAATGACCGCGGATAATTGAACACGTAACTTTCACGCAACATCTGTTTTGCTCTAAGATAAGCATTTCTTGATTTTGACTATCGTCCTCCATCGGCGACTCTTAAGTGTTCTTAAATTCCCAAATCTCACTTCCCCAGGCAACACTGCTTTCCCGAAGAACCCTAGGCTGTCAGTTTTTCTCATCATGGTGATTAATTTATCGTCGACGCTCCCGGCTCAGATTCGGTTCTTGATTCAGAGCTTGAACGAAGCCAACTCTGATTCCATTTTCCAAGAGCTCTGCGAGGTTCTTCTAGATTTCATTTTCTTTTTCTTCAATTGGTGCATTGAATGTCAACTCGCTAGAACCCTAAATTTGTTAGACATTTACTTTAGTTTTGGTTTAAACGTGGATTATTTTCTTGTTATTTCGGGTAAGAAAAATTGGGTTAGGTCGAAGATGATATTGTTATTTTTTTCGTTGATTTTCGTGATTTTACTCTTTATTTAGTTCGTTTTGGTTTGGGCGTGTTATTAAGGGAAACAGAACGTGTGATAGAGAAACTGAAACTCCTGCGTTTACCCTATAAATTCTTATCATTTGCAAAAATTAGTCAGTTCCATAATTCTCTGAGTTAGCGTTTTAGTGGGTATGTATAAGGTTTTGTTGGGCTTACTGATTGAGTAGTTGTGTTAATTTTGTCAGTTTATTGATCATGGAATTGAGGGCAGCGTTCTCACTCTTCAAGCTTGCTTGGAAAGTCTACTTTCAGCAAAGTCAGACGTTAAACACATGCAAGTGGAGCTGGTTCTCTTGTCAATTTTCAAGTATCTGCTGGAAAAACCAAATTTCGGCACAGTGTTTTCACAATCACTGAGATTCTTGGAGATCAACGAAGAGTTCCTAGAAAAATTGTCAAATGTTTTGCGGTTATCGTTGCTTGAAAAAATTGGCATTGGTCTTGCACTATCAGATTCTGAGAACATTGAAACCCGGATGTGCGGTGAGCAGTTTTAGTTTTAATGTGATATGGTTTTTGTGTGATGTTATCTTTCTTGGTTTATGTTTTCTGATCCCTTCTTCAAGCTTTTCTGCTGTGTCGCAGGGAAGAGATTTTGCATGGCTCATGTGGAGGAATTGTGCACCCATCCTGTTTCAGTAAAATCTGCAGAGCAAATTCAGGGCATTGTTTTGTTCCTCCAGCAGTCCGCAGCCTTGTCCAATTATGTGGACCGGTTCATGCAGATGGTATCCCTAATTCATTCAGAAGATGTTATCCCATTTGTTTTGGCTCCATTACTGCCTGATGAATTGCATCAGACAAACTTTTTGAGGTCCTTTCTTGCACTCCTTGTAGTTATCTTTCATTTGTCAGCCTTTGGCAATTTTTTATATACATGACATACCTGGAATATGTTATTTATTAGCTTTCCCTGGTGCAGGAACATGGATCTTTTCCATGAGACCAAAGAAAGTGAATTTGATGAACTTCTAGCAGATATACAGAAGGAGATGAGCATGGGAGATGTTGTCAAAGAATTAGGCTATGGATGCACATTTGATGCTGTTCATTGCAAAGAGATTCTGTCTCTTTTTCAACCTCTAACTGAGATTACGATCTCAAAGATACTTGTAACAATTACCCGAAGTCATTCTGGTCTTGAGGACAATCATGGCACTTTTTCTTCATTACTTTTGGCTCTTGGTTGTAGCATTTCGACTGATATTCCATTGTTAAGCTCCTGGAACGTTGAGATTATCGTAAAAACAATCAAGGAGCTTGTGAGTTTTTCTCTTGTTACTTTTTTTATACACATTGATTATGGAATTCCAGGGTTGTGAAGGTTGTGCTCTTCTGTAGGCTCCTTCTGCCAACTGGGTACAAGTCATTGAGAACTTGGATCATGAGGGATTTTACATTCCTAATGAAGACGTGTTTCGCTTTTTCATGTCTGTATACAAATGTGCATGCCAGGTATAAATTTTTATGGTTCAAAATTACAATCTGCTGGATATGTTTCTAGTGTTGGGTTTATGTTTAAATGTTTTCTCCCTGCTGTGGTTTTTAATTTTAAGTTAACTTGTGTAGGATCCGTTCCCTCTCCATGCTATCTGTGGGAATGTGTGGAAGAATATTGAGGGGCAGTTATCCTTTCTTAAGCATGCTGTATCAGCACCACCTGAATTGTTTACTTTTGCATATTCTGGAAGGCAGCTGGTGTGCACCTCTTTTTCCTTTCTCATTTTATTCTTTGGTTGTAACTAGTTGGCTTCTCATAACTTCCATTTTCTATTCTTTTATGTATTCTATGTATCTTTTCGAAGGTTTATGTCTGTTTGTTGTGAGCCTACTCCTGCTATTATATAGCAATTGGATTGGCTATCCCCCTTTACAAGGGCATTTCTTGATCTTGTTCACATAGTTCGGGTTGAGCTTTTCATTTCAGGAGTATCTACTGAGCTATGAATCTATATGTTACTAATTGTTTCAGGCATATGTTGATGCCCTTCATGGGCATAAGCTTCAAGTAGGACAGACAAATCAGGCGTGGTTGTGTCTTGACCTTTTGGATGTGCTTTGTCAACTGGCTGAAAGTGGTTATGCTACCTCAGTTCAATCCATGCTGGATTATCCTCTTAGACACTGTCCGGAAATCTTGCTTCTTGGGCTATCACATGTCAATGTACTTTTTTTCATCAGCAGTCGGAGAATTCATATATTTTTATATTCCATGCTTTTTAGGTGATAATTTTGCCCTCACTTTGCAGACTGCCTATAATCTTCTTCAAAACAAAGTGTGTTCAACAGTTTTCCCTGTGCTAGTTCGAAGTACTTCTGGTAGCAGCATGATCCTTTACCTCTGGCATGTGAATCCTAATTTGGTTTTACGTGGATTTGTTGATACATTCAACACTGATCCAGACAACTTGATCGTAATACTGGATTTATGTGAAGAACTAAAGGTATGTCAAACATCTATTGTAGAACAATTTGATGCTCTACTATTGATATGGCACTGGTGCAATTCCAACTTTTAACTGTCCTCTCTGTATTTATTGAAACTTTGTTGCATTACTAAACTAATTCTGGGTCTTTAAACTCTCTGGCTTCTTTGTTCATTGAAATTTCCAATGTATTGAATCTATGTGTATCTTGTTGATCTTGCAGATTTTTCTGTCAGTGCTGGATGCAATTCCGTGTCCTTTTGCAATCAGGCTGGCTGCCATTGCTTCACGAAAACAAGTTTTAGACCTTGATAAGTGGCTGACTAATAATCTAATTACATACAAGGATTATTTCTTTGAGGTACGTGTTAGTTGATCTTTCTTCCACCTTGATTTTGTGGGATCTAATAACTTCAAAATTAAAAATTTAAGCTTTTATGAGACCTGTTTTAATATTGTGGTTAAGATTCTAAGATTTTATTAGACCTTTGCTTTTAAGATCTTATTAGACTTGTGTTTAAAGTTCCCTTGATGACATCTGTGCAATATTTCAGGAGTGTCTCAAGTTTTTAAAGGAAATCCGACATGCAGGATCACGAGATTTTTCTGGCAAAACTTTTCATCAAGCAGGTGCCATTGCGGAGCTTTACTCTGAGTGTAGCTCTACCTTCTTCAAGGTTCTTTTTTGTTTTCCTGACACTTCGTTCTTTTTCCATTTCTCACTGCATTTAGTATGTGAACCATGAGGGTGCTCTTGTTCTATATTTTCGTTAGGTCCTTGGTGCTCACACTGGCTTAATTATTTCTACTGAGCTTTCTGAGGAACTGGAGAGACTGCATGTGACAATTACGGGTGCCAATCCAAGGATGCAAAATGGTGGTTCGGATGATTCATCTGTCCCTGATGGACATTCAGATGATGTTGAGGCAGAAGCAAACTCTTATTTTCATCAAATGTTTTCGGGCCAGTTGCCTATTGAATCAATGGTTCAGATGCTTGCTCGGTTTAAGGAATCATCCGTAAATAGGTATGGTTGTATTTTTTAAACCCGTAGTTCTTCTTTAGTTTTTGTTCTCTTTCGGCTTATTTAATCTGATGCACCTACTTCACTGTGTTCTGAGATTATTAAGACAGGACTAAAGCCTCTCAGAGCATTGTTTTCACATATTACTAAGCTAATGACCTGGGGTTCTAGTTTTTATGTGCTCTATGTTAATTGGGATTCTAGGATGCTTCAGAGATTATGTCACCCTTTTCTGATCATCTTTTGTCTGTGTGTACTAGTAATAGTTAACGATATGTTGAAATGAATGGCAGGGAACACGCAATATTTGAGTGCATGATAGGTAATTTATTTGAGGAATACCGGTTCTTCCCAAAGTATCCAGAACGGCAACTTAAAATAGCTGCCATTCTATTTGGTGAGTTCCCATTCTGGTACTGGGCTACAATCCTGTTTTCTGGTAAAAATGATGATCTTAACTTTTGGCTGAATAATGTGGAACTATCAAAGACCTTCTAGCTGTGATTGGGAATAGATAAATAATACTGGCATTTGCTTATTTATAGCATGATTTTGTGGAATATATTGTTTTGTGAACAGGTTTGTAACTCTAGCAGGTTTATGTTGTTGTCATTGTCAACTATTTCAGGTTCTGTTATCAAGCACCAGCTTGTTACCCATCTTACTCTTGGGATTGCCTTACGCGGTGTTTTGGATGCCCTTCGCAAACCTCCAGATTCCAAAGTCTGTATTGTCTATTATTGAGTGACTTTCCCCATTTTTTCTTTTATCCCTTATTTTGGGTGACTTTGTTGACTTTCCCCATTTTTTCTTTTATATGGGTGACTTTGTTGCATGCACAGATGTTTGTGTTCGGGACCAAGGCTTTGGATCAATTTGTCGACCGTCTAATTGAGTGGCCACAATATTGCAACCATATATTGCTAATCTCTCATCTGCGTAGTACTCACGCGGATCTTGTTGCTTTCATTGAACGGGAACTTGCCAGGATTTCGTCTGGTCATTTGGAGTCTGATGGAAGCAGTAGCACTAGTAGCTCAGCTTCTCAAACCCATGGTATGTCTCAAGTTACCTTGGGTAATCCTGAGGTAAGAACAGTATCTATTATGGTCATTTTAAGTTTATAGTTCAATATAAATTGAATACTATTTTTTAACAGTTTTATGATTTGCTACTTAGCTGGAATCCTTTGTGCTGTCTAACTTTTTCCTGGATTTGTTGAAATTGACCGAACTGATCCAAATTTGGTTCTCATTTTCTTTCTTATAAATATTTCTCTGGTCATGGCCTTTTCTCAATTCTATTGTCATGAGCAATCATCTTAACTCTTTTGGGCTATTATTGCATTTCAATGGTGTTAACGTCACACATCCTGGACAGCAACTTTCCTCTTCATTGCATCTTCAGCAGAGATTTGAAATCCCTCTTGAAGATCGCTACAAACTGCCTGTAGCATCGTCCACTGATACTAAATCACTTGTATCTGGTGGTCAGTCTTCTGCTGTTGCTGTTGATACTTCCAGTGCTCAGAAAGTATGTTTTGGCTGCTAATTGTTTCGAATGTAGTGCAAATTAAATTTCATTACCCTAACTCCATCTATTTTTAATTTGCAGAGTGCTGTTACTGGAACTTCTATGTTATCTTCTTCCCCTGGTTTTGTCCGTCCTTCGAGAGGAGCTACATCTACCCGTAAAATTGCTGTCTACTGCATAAAACTGATTTCCTTCAATTATTAATGATGGTTTGTTTGTCCTGCAAATCTTGATTTGATTGTCTATTGCAGGATTTGGCTCTGCATTGAACATTGAAACACTTGTAGCAGCTGCTGAAAGGAGGGAAACACCCATAGAGGTATGGTCTTCCCTGTTATTGTGTTTCGGGCTTATGTGACTGCAGCATATTTATGAGGGTTACATGTTGCATGGTTTAAGGTACCACGTTTTGTCTTTTTGCTGACATGTATATAGGTTACATTCTGTTTGAAGTCCGTAGATAGTTCAAATCTTGAATTCGAGATATGTCTTTATCTTGAATTCGAGATATGTCATGTCTTCAAACAACTTTTATGATATCTAGGAATTGACAATTTTGAACATCAGACTACATAAATAGTCAGATATCCAGTTCTACTGTGGGGTTCGTAGGCTGCCTTATCCACCTAGAAGATTCTATTTCTGATATTGGGTTTGATAATTGATCAAACAATCTAAAACCATGTGATTACTGTTTTGCATTGTTTCCTCTCTTGCTAGTTTGGTTTGTTATAAAACAATCCTATTTCCTCTCTTGGTTACAGGCACCAGCATCAGAGGTACAGGACAAGATATCATTCATTATCAATAACATTTCAGTGGCAAACATTGAAGCTAAGGCAAAAGAGTTCACTGATGTCCTGAAGGAGCAATACTATCCCTGGTTTGCCCAATATATGGTTATGAAAAGGTCAGAAATTTGCTCCATCTTTGGTGTGTATTTGTTTCTGTATTCCTGAATTCAGATTTGTGTCTAAATTATTAGAAAATAAGTCTTCTATTGTGCACGAAACATCTACTGATTTATTTTGTTATAGAGCAAGCATTGAGCCCAATTTCCATGACTTGTACTTGAAGTTCCTTGATAAAGTTGGTTCAAAGGCTTTGAACAAGGAAATAGTTCAAGCAACCTATGAAAATTGCAAGGTTTGGATGATAAACTCCCTCCCTCCTTTCAATGCAGCTAAGTGCTTTTTTTTATAATAGAAATTGAGTGAGAATTGCCTTTAATATGATGGTTATGTCTAATTGCAGGTTCTTTTAGGATCAGAACTCATAAAATCAAGTTCAGAAGAGCGCTCTTTGCTAAAGAATTTAGGTAGTTGGCTTGGGAAACTTACAATTGGAAGGAACCAAGTACTAAGGGCACGTGAGATAGATCCCAAATCTTTGATAATAGAGGTAATCTGTGTTGTTAAAAGCAGTATTAATGCTGTCAGTCTTGTTAATGCATATCATTGAGGCAATCTTTGTGGTAATTTTTCAAGTTCTATTTTGCAAGTTTTTACCACATTTTGGGCTGTTTTTATTTTGTTTGTGTTGATTCTTACAGGCATATGAGAAGGGATTGATGATTGCTGTGATTCCATTTACTTCCAAGGTAAGGTTGTGATGGCGATTGAAAGAGAGTTCTTCAGCTAAATCACTTTTTGATTACAATAATTTTTACAGATTTTGGAGCCATGCCAGAACAGTCAAGCGTATCAACCTCCCAATCCATGGACTATGGGTATACTGGGACTTCTCGTGGAGATCTATTCAATGCCAAACTTGAAAATGAACCTCAAGTTTGACATAGAGGTACCGAGTTGTTTAAAAACCCCATTTGCATTCTATAATATACTAAAAAGTCTTTCTTCTATAATTCTACGTGCAATTACCTTTGTGATATATCAGGTGCTCTTTAAGAACCTTGGTGTAGATTTGAAAGACATAACCCCAACTACGCTTCTCAAAGATCGAAAACGGGAGATTGAAGGGAATCCTGATTTTTCAAATAAAGATACTGGAGCAGTGCAATCACAGATGGTTGCTGAAGTTAAATCTGGAATAATATCTCCGTTGAATCATGTAGATATGCCACTGGAGGTTGCCAGTCCGCCTAACTCTGCCAGCCACACACATTTGTTATCTCAGGTTTTTGTTTTTAGTTGTTTTTAGTCTCTTGGTTTTAGGTATGCGGTATATGTTATAAAGCTAATCTGCTTCCTGCTTTCAGTATGCTGCTCCAGTTCATCTCCCTTCAGGTGCATTGATGGAGGAAGAAAAACTAAGTGCATTAAGCTTGTCTGATCCGCTCCCATCAGCTCAAGGATTATTTCAATCTACTCCATCCCAGTCACCTTTTTCTGTGAGAGAGATTCATCATCATCTTCATTTTTAATTGTTGATTTTAGATAATGATATGCTTCTATGTTTACCCATTATCTGATTTTGTACTTTTTGCAGCTTCCTGCAGCAATTCCTAACATTGGAAGTCACATTATAGTCAACCAAAAAATAATATCTTGGGGATTTCACTTGCACTTTCAGAGGTTTGACACTGTTGCCTTCTCAGTCTTTTGTGTTTAACAATTCTCCGGGCTTTACTTCTTATAATAATCTCCAAATCTTGTTTGTATCAGAGTTATTCCTATTGCAATGGACAGAGCTATCAAGGAGATAGTGTCTGGTATTGTTCAGCGTAGCGTTTCTATAGCAACTCAGACAACCAAGGAGCTTGTTTTGAAGGTTTGCTGGCTGTACTAAAATCATATGGGTCTGCGTTGTTGGTTGATTCTACTATTTTTACTTGCAGCGCATCCCGTTTAGTTTGCTTGTTTCCCAATGTGCTCACTTGTTTCTGTTCACCATTTCATTCATTCATTTTCCTCCTTAAGAAAGCTGATTAACAATTTCTAGGACACTTTCTAACACTGTAAATACAGGATTATGCTATGGAATCTGATGAGAGTCGAATATATCAAGCTGCACACTTGATGGTTGCTAGTTTGGCTGGAAGTTTAGCTCATGTTACATGCAAGGTTGTCTTTCATTGCTGATATTGCAGTATCTGTTCTCTTGTTTCGTTGTCTTGGCTGACGTTTTTGTGGTTTTCCAGGAGCCACTACGCAGTTCGATATTAAGTCAATTAAGAAACTTGCTTCAAGGGACTATTGCAAGCGAGATCTTGGAACCTGCTGTTCAGCTGGCTACAAATGACAATCTTGACCTTGGTTGTGCAGTAATTGAACAGAATGCTACTGATAAGGTAGTGTCTAATTTTTATCTGCAAGTGGTACATCTTTTCCCATTCCAACAGGGTGAATAGATTTCTACTCTCGAGCATAATAAGGAAGCATATATGGTTCAGAGAATTTTTGTACGCAGTTGCCTCAAGAATCTATCTAGCTCTTGGTTCCACCACATAATGTGCATATTTGTGATCTATATCTGCAACTAAATAGATTAAACTTTTCCTAATTCACAATCATTACTTGATAACATTGGGTCATATCAGCAAGTATAGGTATATGTCAAGTTATATGTGACACGGATGCTGTTCTGCAACACTACATGTGATGTGATGAAAACTAGCATGCACTTGATAATGCGGTATAAGGAATAGTCAGTCTGTGGATTAATATGGAAGCTATAGATAACCAATGAGAAGGCAAAACCTCAAGGTGACTGAGTTCACTTGTGAACAAGCAGAAGCTAGTAACTGTTCTGCACTGTTTGTGTTAGCTTTGGCATGGTGATGTACTATTCAGTAAAAACATGGCTAATGGGATCCATTGTATCAATCTGATGGAAATTTGTGCAAAAGCTGTTGTTGAAATGTGATCTATTATCGGACTCATTTTACCTATTGATCTGGGATTCATTACAGACTTTAAAGATCATTGCACATCGCCCCAGTGTTTACATGGATTTCCAACTGTTTTCCCTTGTACAGGCAATACATGTCATTGATGAGGAAATACGTCAGCAACTTGCATTGCGAAGGAAACATAGAGATGGTGGTGGTCTAACATTTTTCGATGCTAATATTTATACACAAGGCTCCATGGGCATCATACCTGAGGCCCTCCGTCCTAAACCTGGTCATTTGTCTGTGACTCAACAGCGTGTTTATGAGGTATGTCTGTTGCATCTTTCTTGTGAGGATTAACTACTGAAAGGAAAGCTAATTTGGTTATGTGCTGTCCTGCCCCCCTCATTATCATTATCCTTTTCAGGACTTTGTTCGGCTGCCATGGCAAAACCAATCTAACCAGAGCTCGCAAGCTGTTCCTACTGGCTCTTCAACCTTTGCTGGCAGTACTAGTCTTGCTGGTTCATATGGCGTGGCGTCGACACAACTTAGCACGAGTTACTCATCTGCTCCAGTAAACATAGGATTTGATGTGTTGTCACGTACACTGGATGTTTCATCTGAGAAATTTGAGTGTAATTCAGCGGCCCTTCTAAGGTGATCTATCTTTTCTCAGAATTTGGTACTTCATTTGATGCAAATTTGATTTGATGATTTTTTTGTAATGCGTATTCAATGTTTCAGTACTTCCACCGTTCAAATGGGAATGGCTGATGGTGTTCTCCCACAAAATACTGAAAATAATTCTGGCAATGTAACATTTTCTGCTGGTGCTACTGCTCATGAACTTCATCCAGTGGATGCATCCATGGATGCACTTAAGGTTGGAAAATGATGTTTTTGTTTAGCGTTATAGTATACTGCTAATGACTTGTTAATGGTGGTTGATGTGAATGACTGCATCTGTTAATAGGAGCTGGGAGTATCTTCACTACCTTCATCATCATCAGTTCCTCCTGAGCGCCAGAATAGTAACATACCAGAACCCTCATTGAGCACAAGGGATGCTTTGGACAAGTACCAGATCATTTCCCAAAAGGTCGATTTCGAATCTCTGCATTTTCTATGTAGTGATTGCACTTTTTGTTTGTTCTCTTCCTCCCTATTCCATGGTCTCCACTCTGGAACATGAGTGTTGTAACTCAAAACTAATTTTGATTTAATTGTTAAATTCTAGACAAACTCTGGCATCAAGTTGTAGCCTTTTTCTCCTTGTAATATTCTACTTGTGAACTTGTTTACTGTTTATGTATGGTTTCAGTTGGAGGCTTCTGTCACTAGTGACGGCAGGGAAGCAGAAATTCAGGTATTCTTTC
This sequence comes from Erythroxylum ulei, assembly GCA_027564395.1. Classification (NCBI taxonomy): domain Eukaryota; kingdom Viridiplantae; phylum Streptophyta; class Magnoliopsida; order Malpighiales; family Erythroxylaceae; genus Erythroxylum; species Erythroxylum ulei. Next base: position 51,109,181 of record JANITX010000010.1, on the reverse strand, counting down.
TAGCACATTAATTGTGGGATATGTCTGGGCAACATGTTCAACTATTTCTATTGATTGGTCTTCAGGGTTTGATTGCTGAGGTTCCTGAAATCATACTCAGATGTGTTAGCCGTGATGAAGCTGCTCTGGCTGTAGCACAAAAGGTCTATCGTTGTTGTCTTGGAGACTATTAAGTTTTCATGTTAGAATTGTTTTTGGATGAAGTTTTGTTACTGCTACATATTTCCTATAATGATATAATTTCCAGTGATCATTTTACTGATAAATTTGGATCTTATTAGTTGCTAAATTGTTCTTGGATACAGGTTTTCAAGGGTTTATACGAGAATGCATCAAACAGTTTTCATGTTAATGCATGTCTTGCTATTCTGGCTGCTATTCGAGATGTTTGCAAACTTGTGGTTAAAGAACTCACCAGCTGGGTATGTTTTTATCCTGTCTCTTTGAGCAGACTTTGTCTTCTTGTCCCATAAGAACTTACTGCAAAGATGCAATGTCTTTTACTTGTGTAAATGCTGCTTATAGTTTTTCAGTTGGCAGAGGTAGAATTTTACTGCACAATTATATCTTCCAGGTCATTTACTCAGACGAGGAGCGAAAATTCAATAAGGATGTTACGATTGGACTTATACGGAGTGAATTGCTCAATCTTGCCGAGTACAATGTTCATATGGCGAAACTTATTGATGGGGGAAGAAATAGTATGTTTTTAATGTGAAGAGATGATTGCATTACTGATTTGCTATTCACGACAAATGACCAATTTGTGATGTGTGCAGAAGCTGCTACAGATTTTGCTATTTCCCTTATTCAAGCTTTGATTGTTGAAGAGCCTAAAGTTATTTCTGAACTTCACAATTTTGTTGATGCATTAGCCAAGGTGGTTGTGCTTGTCTACATTGTTTGTTAGACTGCTCTGACATATTTTTTTCTCTTTTGAAGTCTCTTTTTGAAGTCTCTTACTGTTTATTACTTACAGCTTGCAGCAAAACCAGGATCTCCTGAGTCAGTACAACATCTTATTGAGATTGTTAAAAATCCTGCTGCTGGTTCAGTTTCTATGGCTGGAAACTCTGTTGCAAAAGATGACAAGACAAGACAATCTAGAGAGAAAAAGGTTTGAATGATTTCTTTTACTTACCCTAGGTTTGTTACTCTCTCTCTCTCTTGGTTCTGAAATCCTTTTCTTTTTGATACAGGCTACTGGTCTGGGCACTGGTAACAGGGAAGACTGTAGCATTGTTGAATCTGTTGAGCCAGACCCTGCTGGTTTCTGTGAACAGGTTCCTTACCTTGATACTTTCAGCTACCTTGTTCTTTATTTGATGATAATTTCATTGCTAGGTACTTCTAGTTTAGGAATATATTTTCCTTTCTTTCTGGGGGAAGCTATGACACTAAATACTGTGTTTTGAGCTTTGATATATACTTCTTTTTGGTGGTTAAATACCTCTCTCTTTTCACATGCTTGGAGGAGGGAATGATAAATTCTAGCTTGCAACCATTTTGTTCTTGAATCTAGTTATACTGCCGCTCTACTCACTTTACTCTCTCACACATACATGCATTGTCATCCATGCCTTTAAGTTATGGGCTGATTGAAATGTACCCCATTGTTCAGAGGAACAGTAATTTTAGGAAATTTTCTTTTTCTAATCCCTTTTTTATCATATTGTTTGTTTAAACTGTTAATATTGGTGTTATACTATATAGGTCTCTATGCTATTTGCTGATTGGTGCCGCATATGTGAACTGCCTGGTGCAAATGATGCAGCTTTTACTCATTATATAGTACAATTACATCAAAACGGACTGTTGAAGGGGGATGATATGACAGATCGCTTTTTCCGAATTCTTACGGTTTCTTTTTTGACTTGAAATGTTTTTATGTCGAAGGATAATTTTGAAGCTACCAGTCTAATATTATCTTATAATTGCAGGAAGTTTCTGTTAAACATTGTCAATCTTCTGAGGTGATAAATTCCGGCGCATTGCCTTCCCCTCAACAAGTGCAGAATCTATCCTTCCTTGCAATTGATATTTATGCAAAGCTTGTATTTTCAGTCCTGAAGGCAAGATTTCTATGTAATTTTGTTTTGTTCTCTAAACTAGGTTTCATTTCATCTTGTGACTAACACTAGTATTTAATGTTTTCAGATGGAGCAAGGATCGAGTAAAGTGTTTCTTTTCTCCAAGGTTAATCTTAAACCAAATTGTTTATATTTTTCGTTTCCCTATGGCTTCTTGTATATGATATCTGTGGTATGCAACAGATATTGGCTGTCACCGTGAAATTTTTGCATAAGGAGTCTGAGGAGAAGAAAGCATCTTTCAACCCAAGACCATACTTCAGATTGTTTATAAATTGGTTTCTCGACCTTGTTTCCCTGGATCCTATTAATGATGACGCAAACTTTCAGGTACGTTTTTTTTTTGTTTATTTATTCTTTTTGTTTCTGTTGACTAACATTGACTGTATTTGTCACAGATTTTGACAGCCTTGGCTGATGCATTCCATACTCTGCAGCCCCTTAAAGTTCCTGCATTCAGGTTAGCGCATTCAATTTGGCCAGCAGAGATGTGAAATACTACTGATGAGCTTATATATTGTTCTATATTATGAGATATTCAGTCTAGTGGTCTGTTCTTGTTCTGTTTGTTTGTAGTTGGAGATTGAAATATGCAGCTGATGTGAAATACTACTGATGAGCTTATATATTGTTCTATATTATGAGATATTCAGTCTAGTGGTCTGTTCTTGTTTTGTTTGTTTGTAGTTGGAGATTGAAATATGCAGCTTTTCCTATATAATCTGATAACAATCCACCCTCTCCCCAGCCCATACTAGCTAGGCCCATCAACACTTATACTCGTAGAAACAAACTAGGAAGGAGGGGAGTGACTGCCATGTAGGCAAGTTGTTAGAAATCTGTTATGGAGAAAGAATGAGGGAGGGGAATATAGAGTTGTCGAATGAGAACAGAGGGAACGGGGATTTTACTATCATTGCTGTTAGGGAAAGACTGGCCTAGATAATCCAGGAGGGGGAGCTTGCTCCAGTTGTTATTTCCTACATTACTATCAATATACTGACAGCTATACAATCTCTATCGAGTTACCTATCATAAGGGGTCAGGCTCACTTGTTTGATGGAAATTAAGTGTCTGAAACGTCATTAGCTGGGGCATTATCCAATGAGGAACTTCAGGCCTTAAGACAGCTTCTCTCAAAAAACAGACTCTGCTTCCACAGTTGGTGCATCAAACCTTGCCAAATCAAGTATTGAGTACTACAATTCTAAAGATAATCGTTGGGTTATAGACGCTGGAGCTAACAGACATATGACAGGAGCTCTCAAAAGAAATTTTTAACATACTCATGGAAACAACAGGGATAATGTTAGAATAGCAGATGGGTCTTTTATTTCCATATCTGGTACAGATTCTGTTAACTGTACTCCCAATATTACCCTATCCTCAATACTTCACATACCCCATTTTCCTATTAATCTTCTCTTTGTCAGTTCTATCACTAAGGACCTTAATTGCAAAGTTGAAACAGGGCAAAGGATTGGAACTGGTAGACTACAATATGGCTTGTATGTCTTGGAAGAAGAGTGCCCGACAGTTGCACATCAAGCGTCTTTTGGAAATGATGTGATTAATAAGGAAATTATACGTGATATAGGCGTTTAGGACATTCCTCTTTTTTGTTCTAGCAAAAGTTTACCCAAACTTGTTTAAAAGAACATCTTCTAATTCTTTGTTTTGTGAAGCATGTGAACTTGCTAAACACTAGAAATTCTTATCATTTATCAAATAATAAGAGTTTGTTCCTTTTATGTTCACCCCGATGTTTGGGGTCCTACTCAAACTCTCTCTTTCTGGCCATAGATGGTTTGTGACCTTTATTGATTGTTGCACCCAATTGACATGAGTTTATCTGATAAAAACCAAGAATGAAGTTTTTTCATGCTTCCAATCTTTTCACAAAATGATTTGTACTCAACATGATGCTAGAGTTAAGATTTTACGGTCAGATAATGGAATGGAGTATATGGATGAGAAATTTCGTGCTTATCTAGATTTTAATGGAATAGTACATCAAACTAGTTGTGCCTATACTAGTGAACAAAACGGAGTTGCAAAAAGGAAAAACAGACACATTCTGGAGGTTGCGCAATCACTCATATTCACAATGAATCTTCCAAAGGGATATTGGGGTGATGCAGTCCTTTCAGTAGCCTATCTTATCACTAAAATGCCACTTCAAATTTTAGATTTTAAAAGCCCTGTTGAAATATTACAAGGTACAAACTCTTATACTGTACCTCCAAGAGTCTTTAGGTGTGTTTGCTTTGTTCATGCTCAGAATGTTGGCAAGTTGGAGCCAAGAGCTTTGAAATGTGTGTTTGTTGGATATTCTCCCACAAAAAAAGAATATAAGTGTTATCACCCCCTGTCTAAGAAATACATTGTAAGTATGGATTTCACTTTTCTAGAGTATGAGTCCTATTTCACCACATCCCCAACTCCTCTTCAGAGGGGGAATGAGATTGAAGACGAAATGTTGCTTGACTCTATAGATAATGTGATCCAAGGAGGAAGAACAATTCAGGGGGAGAAAACTAGTTTGGTTCAAGAGGATCGAAGTCGACGCTTAGATAAACCAGACTTAAAGACATACTCAAGGTGAGATAAGACAGAAAAATCCATCACGCAGTCTATGCCAATGCCATCCTCTTCCCTCGAAAACACTGGTGAGCTAGAATATGATTTATCTGATGATTTAGATA
>JANITX010000010.1:51089596-51104286 GCA_027564395.1 Erythroxylum ulei | reverse complement strand
ACGGACAAGGGGACCACGTGTCATCGGCAGCGATGGCCCATGCGTGGGAAGAATATCGGAATACAGCTCGTAGGGTCGACCTCCCAACTTTCCATGGGGATGACCCATTCGCATGGGTCACGAGGGCTGAATCCTACTTTATGATTCATGAAATCCCTACTGAGCTTCGTCTACCCATGGTTCAGATTTGTATGGAGGGTTCGACGTTATACTGGTTCAAGACTTTACGAGAGTTGGACCCATGTATGACTTGGGAACGCTTTAAGCGATCCTTGTTCGACAGATACAGGGAAAAAGATGAGGGAAATCCGATAGAGCAGCTGAAATCGTTAGTTCAAAATAAGTTAGTGGATGAGTATATCGAAGAGTATGAGAGAGTGACTTCACAACTCACTCATTTACCCGAAGAGTGGTTCATGAGCTGCTTTTTGGGAGGATTGCGTGAAGAAATAAGAAACCGGTTCAGGACCCATGACCCATGACCCACCGACCCGCACCCGTTTGATTTCTGTGGCACGTAAGGTGGAAAGGGAGCTGGTCAGTGAAGGAGTACTCCAACCCAGTGAAACGAAATACAAATTCGGGGCCTCCACCACTGGGAATGCGTCTCGGATTGGCATGTCCAACCCTCAATGCCTGGGTCAAGCAGAAAATACATTTGCCATCGTGAAAGGGGAGGAGAAAGAGTTACCCAACAGGCCCCGAAATGTGATGACTGCTGATAATCGACAAAATGGTTCAAGGTGGAAGGGAACCCGGAATTTGTCTTATGAGCAATTAATGGAGAGAAGAGCAAAGGGGTTATGCTTTAAATGTGGTCAAACCTATGGTCCACTACATCAATGCCCAGACAAAGAGTTCAAGTTGATTGTTTGGGAGGGACATGCAGAAGATGAAACAGTAGGAGACATTGCAGCGATGAAGGCAAAAGAGCCTCCGGAGGATTGGTAGTTGGTTTGTAATTTGATGGAGTACAAAGAAATGGGAATGGAAAATTCCTCACCGATGAGATCAATGGCTATAATCGGAAAGCTTAAGGAAGTGCCTATTTTAATTATACTAGATGGTGGAGCTAGTCATAATTTTGTGTCAAGTAAATTGGTTGAGGCCACGAGAATTCCTACTACTCATACTCGAACCCTTGGAGTTAGACTAGGTAATGGGCACTGATCTTTCTCACAAGGTATTTGTAAAGAAATGCTGTTAGAAATGAATGGAGCAGAATTTAGCATAGATGCTTATGTGTTAAACACTGGGGGACCAGATCTGATATTAGGTGTCGCATGGCTGGAGACGCTAGGGGTGGTCGAGGTAGATTGGAAGAGAATGTTTATGTCCTTTGACCATATGGGTGCAGAATTTACTCTGCAAGGAATTATTATGAAGGACCCTATTCCATACGCTCTACAACAAATGATCAATCGTGAGGAAACTACCTGGAGGAATTCATCAAGAGACAACTCACTTTCTTTCCCCTTGAGGACAAGGGATCTATTGAGGAGGAGGGAATTGATAACAATCCACCCTCTCCCCAGCCCATACTAGCTAGGCCCATCAACACTTATACTCATAGAAACAAACTAGAAAGGAGGGGAGTGACTGCCATGTAGGCAAGTTATTAGAAATTTGTTATGGAGAGAGAATGACGGAGGGGAATATAGAGCTGTCGAATGAGAACAGAGGGAATAAGGATTTTACTATCATTGTTGTTAGGGAAAGATTGGCCTGGATAATCCAGGAGGGGGAGCTTGCTCCAGTTGATATTTCCTACATTACTATCAATATACTAACAGCTATACAATCTCTATCATGTACCTATCATAATCATCATTCTTTCTTTCCCCAAGTATTTGTGTCTGCTAATCAAAGGAAAAAGTGTATAATCCTCTGGATGATAATTGTGTTTTTCTATCACTAAATTGTTTTATTCTAGAAATGGGGGATTCTCTACTTGCACTCCTGCTGTCCTTTCTTGGCTTAAACATTTTCATCTTCTAACTTGATTTTGATTATTCTTCAGCTTTGCATGGCTTGAGTTGGTAAGTCATAGGAGCTTCATGCCGAAATTGCTCACAGGAAATGCTCAGAAGGGTTGGCCTTATGTCCAGCGGTTATTGGTAGATTTGTTTCAATTCTTGGAGCCTTTTTTGAGGACTGCTGAGATGCCATCTACGGTATGTTGCTTCCTCTTAATAGTTGTTTTAATCCCAGTATACTTCTCTAATCTGTCTTTATGTGCAGATGCAATTTCTGTACAGAGGTACACTGAGAGTGCTACTGGTGCTACTTCATGATTTTCCTGAGTTCCTTTGTGCCTATCATTTTACCTTCTGTGATATGATCCCTCCAACCTGCATACAAATGCGCAATATCATCCTGAGTGCATTCCCCCTTAATATGAGGCTTCCTGATCCATCTACTCCAAACTTAAAGGTGCACATTAGTTCTAGGATTATTTTAATATCTTTTACAAAAATTCCACTTAAGATTGTCCTGTAGTGAATAAGTGATTCATTAGGACTAGGTTTCATTTCATATTTGCAGATTGATTTACTTCCAGAGATCAGGGAACCACCTCACATTCTATCGGAGGTGGATGCTGCTCTTAGAGTAAAGCAGATGAAAACCGATGTAGACGAGTATCTCAAGGTACTTCAATGTTCCAGAGATCAGGGAACCACCTCACATTCCTTCGTATCTGTTTTTATTTTCTAAAAGATGGGATCACCAAACCCATCATAACTGGGATAATAGCTTTTAGGGTTCAGTTGTATGATTCCTCTTCTGCTTTTTCTCTTGTTTGAACTTGTTTTTGAAAAAGTTCTGGTCATATCTAAACAGGCATAATATTACTTTCTTAATGGGGGTTTGCTTGTATTTGGAGTGCAAAACTATGTCATTTTAACTTTCAATTTTTACAGACGAGGCAACAAGGTTCAGCATTTCTCTCTGAACTGAAGCAGAGATTACTGCTCTTGCCAAGTGAAGCTTCGTCTGCAGGAACCCGTTACAATGTACCACTGATCAATTCCCTAGTGCTTTACACTGGAATGCAGGTATAATCTGGTTTATTGTTTTTCTTATAGAGGTTAACTTTTTGTCAAGTTCAGAGTAGACACTATTTTTGTCTGGAAATTGCTTTATTTAGAGTTTTACTTATTTAATTCTGTGGAGCTTTAGATTTTGATTTTTCAAAATGAAATTCCTGGGAAGCGAGAAGAGGAATTGGTGATTTATTTAAATGTTTTTTTTTAATACCTCAATGAACTAAAACATGATTTTCCAATTTCTACAGGCCATCCAACAGATGCAAGCCAGAATACCTCATTCACAGTCAACTGCGAACTTAAATGTATTGCTAGTAGATGCTGCACTGGATATTTACAAGACTCTTGCCCTAGATCTGGACACTGAAGGGCGATACCTTTTCTTAAATGCTATTGCCAATCAACTACGATATCCTAACAACCATACACATTACTTCTCCTTTATACTGCTTTACTTGTTTGCTGAATTTAACCAGGTAAGAAAGTTCTTGTACTTACCACTTCTGTAAATCCTTCGTTTTTCTACAATTTGCTTTAGTTTATCCAATGCAACTACAATTCTGTGATAGGTTTAGTAACTGGTGCAACATCAAACTGTTACTCCTAATTCATAACTACGTGTTCTTGTCAGCAGGAGATCATCCAGGAGCAGATTACAAGAGTGTTATTGGAGCGACTAATCGTTAATCGACCCCATCCATGGGGCCTTCTGATAAGTTTTATTGAGCTCATTAAGGTGATTATCTTTCCAGATGTGTCATTTAATGATCTTTGCTTTCTTTCACGCGGTATCACATTATCTAATCAATGCAACTCTCTCTCTTGTGCATTTTCTTTTTATCTCCGCTGAAATCCTTTTTTTCCCTCTCTTCCGTACAGAATCCGAGATACAATTTTTGGAATCGGTCCTTCATAAGATGTGCACCTGAGATTGAAAAACTATTTGAATCGGTTGCTAGGTCATGTGGTGGCTTAAAACCCATGGACGAAAGTATGGTTTCAGGATGGGTTTCCGATGGTACACATTGAAATTATTCTGCGTGTACCTGTACATACACTGAATGGCAAGAACTTGTCTTTAGTCCTCTGACAAGTTGTGATTAGATTAAATTAATTGCCTTGTTTTAGAATACTCATATTCGTGGTCTCATGATTAGTTATAATTATGTAAGAATGTTCCTGATTATTTTCTTAAATCTTCACGATGTAAATATTGTATTGTGTGTTAATATCTGAACCAAATTGTTGTTCATTCGTTAATGTGTGTATTTATTCTACTTGCAGCCTCATCGGTCTGAGTGCTGTCCAAAATTTTGACCCGACCTGAAATTTTGACTGAATTGTATTGAATCTACTTAAAATTTGTTCTATTGTGTTGAGTTGGTTTAGGCTGTCAATCTGATGCAGCTTGAACACCCCAACTTTTTCTTGTAGAACCATATGTTTTAGACAAAAAAATTGGTCTGAAGGCTTTGAACCAGTTTAGATCATGCAACTGGAATTCGATTAGAATTTGTTTTAAGTTTGGATTGTATTATAAAGATCGGGTTGGATTGACAAATGATATGGTTTTGAAGAAATTTTTATGTCGTGTAATTTGAACTCCGATTAGAATTTGGGTCGTATCATAGGGATTAAATTGGACTGACCCGTTGTTTTTAGAGTATATAATCCTGTTATGTTATTTAAAGGTATTGATATGTTTTGATTTATAAAATTCAACTTGAATGATATTTACAATTCAAAACATTTTGGGTTTCATACCTTTAAATTAATAACATTTTCATTAGGTCGGGTCGGGTTACTTTTTAGGTTTAATCTGATTTAAAACTCAAAGCTTGCAATTTAAATTTTGGATAGGCTTAAGCAAAATTCAATGAGTTTTATTTTTAATTTAAAATTAAAAAGTGATGCATACAATATTATTTTATTTGCATCAATTTGAAGGTTTACCAAGTACGCATCTAAAAGATGGCGGTTATAGGTTCCTTCGTTTCAAAAAAAAAAAAAACAATCTAATTGAAACCTTTTATACATAATTTGTAGACTATCGTCGCAATTCAATATTAATCATCTTCTTCTTCTTCTTAAGCAGACTAATCTATGTAACCCTAATTATTGAAATTTCAGCTGAGTCCCCCAAGCTCCACACAAACTCTTCACTCACCCACCCCCAAAAGACTAATTATCTTATTGTTGTATTAGTATTTTTTTCATCATATTAATTTTATATATAAGAGAAGAATTACATTGGGTCTAAGATTCGTTGACTAAATTTTGTCTATGTATTTGATATTCCTTTTTAGTCTTTGGTTGGACATTTCTTTTTCCAAATATGTAATATCACCTCATATGGTACTAAGCTTTGATATGTCTTCCACTTAAACTTGAGTTTTTAAAAAAAATATAAATTTATAATCATTATTTTAAGTATATAATGAACAAGCTTGCAAATATATATTACAAAGTTATAAATTATGTATCTTATTTTGAATAACTTATTTGATAAATTAAACTTAAATTAATTAATTTAAATTATTTTGTAAAAGTTCGAACTTAAAGATGAGCCATTACTCAAGATAGGAAAATGTAATCCACATATTTGGGGAAGTACAATTGATCATTGGAAACAAAATACAATTAATGCTTATTTAGCAAAAGATTTTAAACATTCTCCTCAAGTAAATCTAAAAGGGTATCTAAAAATATCAAATTGAGATATTTGTACCTTGTCGAAGTAAGGAACTATGGCTTATATGTTATAGACTCCATTTTGAGAGTTGAAAAAGCACTTTCTCATTGAAAGGTTCTATACACCTGTCTTATATCTTCTATGTAAAAATGTTCAATTTTTGTAAGGTCTTCTTGACTAGTATTTAAAAGGTTTGACAATATATGTATATTGGACCGTTTTAAGCAATTATAAATCTTAAGGAGTCAATTATGATTGGCCAGTAAAAATATATTTAGTGATTAGATATTTAGAAACTACACGTGGTGAAGTAGCTAAAAACATACACGTGCAGAAAAATTAGCTGAAATCATTGCTCATCTGTTACTGAATTGCAAGGATATAGTATTCTGTGTGATCTTTAAAGTTTACATGTTATTCCCTGAGAATTAGAATCAAGCTTTCCTTGATGCAGATATTGCGGCCAAGCTGGGGCATAACAATGTATTAAGTCTCACGCCGAATATAATTGCAATTGAGGTATCTTTCTAGGTCGTATATTGTTTCTGCTTATTTGAAACTAGGGTGGTAATGTTTTAAATACATTGAACTCCATCCTGCCGCAATGCCTTCTTGTATTCACCTTTTCTAGCTATCTGGTATTTAAGCTAACTGAAGTTCAGCTTTCTGCCAGGCACTTGACCAAATCCAGACTTTGAAGAGAGAGCATAAAGCCTGTCCTTTTTGGTCCTATCCTGTTTCGTATTTATCGGCCGAGACGTGGCTTGGGACATGCATAAATGTTCCTGAGGAGGAAGGGTGGGAATCTGTTGTGATACAGAATCGAAGGGAAGGTGTGTGGTTCAAAGAAATTCAGGTCGGATTGATTTTTGTCTCTTTACATGGCCTGGTTAAAGATTATGATATGACATTAAGTGTTGTCTTGATAATATTCATTCATACTTGCAGGTCAATTATATAAAAATTCGAAATTTTCCTTTTAAACATGATTCGTTACCAATGTTTTGAGTATCGTACCATACTGATCCGTATTGTACCGGACAAAATGTTAATAACTTTTGCATCCAATTCAGGTTGTCACAGCTCTAATGAACTGGCCACTTTAACATTCACACCTCAAAAGTTTTTAGTTACAAAATGTTTAGAATATCAATTAGAGAATTTTGGTTAAATATCAATTAGTTTAAAATGTAATGCTGTGTATCAAATTACATGAACATAAGTTCAAAATGAGAAGCTATAAACCTGAAGGGCTTCCAATAACATGTATACGTTATTTCAAAAGATAAAAAAATTTCAAGCCAAGTCAGGTGAGTTAGAGCTTTGGACTGTTGGGACTCGATCGGGCTTTTTGGGTTCAATAGGTCTCAAGCTGTTTAGGCCCAAGCTCGGCTTGCTCGATTGTCATCCCTAATTTTAAATGAATGGTAAGTTTAGACGGAGGTGCTTCAAAACTTGAAACGAAATAGCGTCTGATAAATTGACTTTGTAATCACACTAGGTTAAAAGAAGTTGAAACCGAAATAAAATATAAGGACTTATAGGTGTTGCGAGAAGAAAAATTAGAAGTGCAATTCACTATGAGTTTGCAGCGACACAAAATCCAAAACTTACTGTAGATTCAAATTGTAAAATTGAAAGGAAGGCAAAAGGTTGTATACTTCTCTACCTATCAAGCCTCTCTATGAACCTAGTGAAACTTCGCTAAAACATGAAGGATTGTAACAAAAGCAATGAAGCAAATGCTCATAATGACAACAAACTTAGGCCCCAGTTTGAGCCCTGGAGAATCATGTGTGTAAAACTGAAGCATAGTTTCAACTGATCCTCCCGAGGCTCCTCCCGAAGCTCCACAGCTCGCCGTCTTCCTCCTGCGCATGCTCGCAGCCGCAGCTGCAGTTCCTCTCTGAGGTCTTGATCCACCTAAAGCCATTTCTATACATACCCAAAAAGAAACCAAACGGTTAAATTCAATGATTTCCAGACAGATTTTGCTGAGTGACAAGTACTATTGAACCCATCTCTGCTCAATACAGATTGTAACCAACTGCAAATCTAACATAATGAATAAAAGAATTAGTCCAAAACTCAATTCTTCATTCATTAATTGAGCTTCCAAACCCCTTGTTACCTCCCAAACGGCTAACTTCAATGTTCTTCAGACAAATCCTATTCAGTAATCAGTATTCATCCAGCTACAACACACAAAATGAGTCATGAACTTAACGTAAAACCAGTTCCTAATATTCAATAGCAACTCAAATCTAAAACCCTAATTACACAGCAAAACGTTTAGAATGTTTTCACGGGAAGCCATGTATTTACTGAATATATCATGTAATACAAAATATAACCAATTAAGAGGCATTACCAAGTTCTTCACAGATTTTTCCCCCCCTAATAATATAATCTCAATCTAAACTTAATTGCAATCTCATGCATCAAAAGGTTTTCCAAGATAGAATCAAAACATACAAAAATCGAGCAAGCAAAAAGGTCAGGAGTATTCTGTGAAGGGAATTGCGTAAAACTTGCGATTCCACGAATATGAATTCCAAAAAAATAACCACAAACCGAGTTATTCAGTGACAACTACCAAATCAGAATTCCTAAATCAACAACTTTCAAAGGATTACTCAAAAGAAAATTATAACGAAAAATCCAAGTTCGAATTGCAGAAGCAGAATTCAAGTATCGAGGTTGAGAAAACTACAAAACCGCAATGGAGGTCTAGCTAACTGTAAGCAAACACGTATTGAAAGATAAGGAGTAAACTGTAAACCATTGCCCAAGGAACAGTAGAAAATCAATCAACTCGTGAGCTCACCTGACTCGACTCGTAAAAATCGGAGACTCGAAACGAAGAAGACTGAAAGTTTAATTTGAGATGGCTAAGTAAGATATCAACCGTTTTGAGTTGTAACTTTATAGTGTTCGGGCTATGCGTATTTTGTATCCTAACGAACCACAACCACTTCCACCCAATAGCATTCAGCCACGTACACAACAAATCCGTACTCAACTCACAAACCCTTGCTTGCGCTTTTCTTAACTAATGATTTTTCTAATACGAGCATAAGAAAACATAAATGTTTGTTTATTATGTGAAAAAATCATTAACCCAAATTTAGAAGGTATAAATTTCACTCTCTCGATCAAAGATAGTAATAGGTCAAATCTGGCTTGGAATCGTTTCAAAATTTTGTATTCAAACCCGAATCTAACCCGAAGTTTGGACCGGTTAGACAACCTAAATTTATGTGAAATTTTTAAATTTTATGTCGGGTCGGTTAGACGACCCAATCTTAACACCAGTTCAAAATCTCGAATTTAAAAACAACCTAAACCAAGTCTGAAGTTCAATCAACTCGAAACAAGCCTATTAATTTTAATATCTTATGGTCCCTTCTCAATCACCTCTTTCAATTCACATAACACATGGTAACGTATACATTGTTTTGCACTTTGAATACTGGATAACTGAACAAAGGGAACAACTTCACTTACATGTGGGTGTGAGATGCTTAGTAATCTTTACATTTGTATTACTCCCTAGAAAGTTAATGCAATTATTCAATAGTTGAATTAGGGCAACTGACCTAGTCCTGTGGCACGTAAATAATAGACTCAGCTGTTACGGTACATCAAAAAAGCCACCTTCAGTCCTTCACTAGACTGCATGTAAACCCTCAGTTATGTCAAGCTCTCTAGCTTCTTCTTAACGATTAATAGTACCTTCGCGACTGACCAGAGCTTGGACTGCGGCCTCAAGAATGCATATGACTGATCACTTCGCAATCAGAACTTGGAATTTTAATATCAAAATGGCACGTTCAACTTTTCAATCCTCTGAAAAACCTAGCACCTTTATTACCGACTCCGGTTCCTTCAAGACTCGATAACAGAAGAGATCTAGTATCTGGTCGCCATTTCAACTCTTTTAGATCAGAAAACAGGGATGCTAATGCAGGAGTCACTTCAGCATCCTTTATCTTGTTACATGATATAACTTTCAATCTCTCAAGCTCCTTCCACTTGTCAATGACAGCTTCGAGACCTGCTGTTGTCAGTAACGAGCATCCTTCCAATGAAAGAAGCTTCACTCTCCTGTGAAGAAAGAAAAAAAGAGACCTTGTTAAACACAATGACTCCGAGCATTCCATAGTTTAACACCAAATTTCCAATATGATTAACATCCTTTATCGTCCCATCAGCCACAAAGAAAAGTAAATTCACAGGGAAAAAAAATCAGAGATTTATAACCATTCAAACATAGTAAGAATGCTAACTTCCCTAAGGAAGTCCCTGTTGTTCGTAAACCCCTATCATTCCTCAAAAAGGTAAGTTATCTTGGCTTGATTTCACTTTTCAATTACTTGTTTTATTGTTTCACTTTCTTCTAAGAAAAAAAAGTTAAGCTGTCCAAGAACATAAGCTAGATGCATAATCATCCATAAAGATTATGGCGGTACTGCTTGTAATAATAAAAGAGAAAAGTAAAGTCACTAAACCAGAAAAGCAAATCACTGCAAGGAATGTTGATGATTACACACAAAAATCTGCAACGACAGACTTATTAACATAAAATTTATATGACAAGTAGGTCTTTTTATAAGATAACCCCATCTGCAAGCCTGAGGTTTCCGATATTTGACGGTAGTCCCTTGGTTAACTTTGCTGCTGTAGAATAAACTCATTTTCAAATGGGGTAACATGTTCGATACCTACACTATGTGGTCTATTTTCAGCCTTGTTGCACTTAATTTCGCAGGAATTGATAACTTATGGGCAGTATAAAAAGGCAACTTAAAGATCCAAACATAGCATACAAAATGGTATAACAATACACAACTGCAACAATATAAATACAAGCTGCTGAGTCCACTTCAAAGTTTCTACTTAATAGCACAAAATCAAATGGAAGAGGAAAGATTTTCCATACCTACATACACTAGCAAGGTCAAAAACATCGTCCTCCAAGCCCCAGCAGTCCTGAAAAACTAATTCCCTAACAGAAGCACAAACGCCAAACAAAGCCTTCACTCCCTGCTTTTCCCTCATTTGACACTGCTCCAAATACAACTCTTCAAGAGCAAAACAACATCCTAGATGCTCCTCCAAACCCGGATTTGAATCAATGCTCTTACACGATCGAAGCCTCAAAGTCTTCAAATTCCCACAAAATGAAAGCGCAGACAACCACCCACTATCCATCCTGTGGTCATTAAGAGTCAACTCCTCAAGCATTTCACAACATTGGCCTATTGCTTTAACTCCGTCGTAACTCCCTTCACACCCACATAGCTCAAGCTTCACCAATCGCCGACAACGTTGTGCCAGTATCGTCAACCCAATATCAGACACCACCGAACGGTAAAACCCATTAACGCAACCAACCAATTTCAGAACTTGCAGGTTCTTACATGTAGAAATACCCTTCAACGACATGTCCCCACAACAATGCAACTCCATCTCTTGTATTGTCTCGCACTTACTCGCAATACTCACCAACCCATTTTCGCTCGCACCAATTGCAGCTATTCTCCGAATACTTGGATAGTTTTCGGCGATCATTTCGAGCCCGTAATCGACCAAATCCGGCGACAACACATCATTTGCACCGACAAACAACGAGTCCGAGAACTCCGCATCAACAGAAACGCATAAGCTCTTATGGCTCACCACGATACCTGAATTCCGAGACTTTCTTATGCAGGCTCGAACGATGTCGAGATCGGTGAGATTCGGGAACCGGTGGAAGACCCGACCCGAATTGAGAAAAGACCAATCGACAAGCTTCAGGTCACGTACTAAACGGCCGTGAAGTAACAACCACCGTCTGCAGACAAGAGAGTTTGTCAAGCACTGCGATGTCGGAAGCTTGGAGAAGACTTGGAGAAGAAGCTCGTCGGAGAGAAGGGAAGTGAAATCCGGTGCCTGAAGGTCCATTGAGTAATGGTGAGGATGATGAGGCGGTGACGTTGATGGGGTTATGGAGGAAGATCTGTGACGCATCTTCGAAATGTTACGCTTCAGTGATTGTCTTGGCTTCTTCAAGCAATTGGTCTCGTGGAGTCAGACTTAACGGGGTTGGTGACTTCGGTTTAAGGTTAGGACTTTGGTTTCGGGTTTGGGTTTTTCTTTGGTATTTTCATATGTTGTTCTCTAGTTTAGGATAATCCGGAAACAGTATCAGCTTTTTCTCTAAGGTAGTTCTTGTCTCTTTCAATGCTTTGGGAACATATCTTTTTGTTTGTGTTTGCTAGATTTGAGGGGTGGACAATTTTTCTCATTGATTTGCTCATGATTCCGCGACTTCTTTGGCTACAATTTGGTATGGTCGAGTCCTCGTTTCCTTTTGTTCTCTCGTTGCATCTTGCCCGTTAGATACCATGGTAAAGAAGTGGGCCGTCAAGATCATCATCTGATGAATGATTTTAGTTTATTGAGTTTTCTGTTTCTCTGGATAGCATTCGTATCCGATAAAAAAACTTTGTACCAGACTTTTGAACAACTTTTTCAAGTTAATTAGTTAATCTTCGCTTTAAACCGGTGTAAAAGGATGTTTGTTAGTTATAGCCAATGTAAGTGGATTACGTCAATGAAGTGACACATAATGGTTATGGGCATGGAATTGGAAATTAATTCTAAATAAGACACATAATTTATGTTTTAAATAAGTCATTTAATTAACTTAAAAATTCTTCATCATCATTATTATTATTATTGTCTAAAAGTATATCTAGATAAAAAAATAAATATCATATACAAATATAAAGTCAATAAAATTTAATTTAAAATAAATTTAGAACTCATTCTTATATGGCTAAACTCAATTCAATATATTTTTATATATGATGAGTTTTATAATAAAAAGTTTAAAATTAAGGCATAATATTTAATTTAAATTTAAATTTAAGATCGTTTTATTCAATTGCAATAAAATTTGAAAACATGAATTTTTTTAACTCACTTGATATTCTTAGTAAAATTTGGGAATATAGTTAAATTAATTTAACTTGATGATGATTAAAGAGAATATAAATAATAGTGTTGGGACATTAAAATGTTACTTCCAATGTATTGACCTCAACTAATTTGGAGAATTTAATAAAAAATAATGTTTTAAAAACTAAAAAATGTATTGACTGATTTATTTTAATTTATAAAAATTTATTAATTTAAGAAAATAAACTAATTATTTAATGAAATGATTGGTTTTTTACAACCATATTTATTAAAATAAATCAAAGTAAAAAGTTGAGAACTAAACTAAAAAATTAATCTATTCAAAATTTTTATAATTAAATTAGTCAAATCGGTTGAGTTTGTTAGTCATTAATAAAAACAAACTTACGTGCAAGTACATTAACGATTAAACTTAATTAGATAACAATAACAATATTGATTTTCCCATGTATAAATTATGTGACGACAGATGATTACAATACTTAGTTTTATTTATTTTAATAACTCTTGATATTAATAATCTATTAGTTTATTAATTAATATGTCAATTTTTATAAATTAATAAATTTTTATAAATTAAAATAAAAAAACTTTTTATTGAATAATATTTTTAAATTAAATTTCAAATTTTTTGAAAAATAAAAATAATCTCTTTCATCCGTATTTAAATTTTTTATTTTATTTTATTTTAACTAATTTTACAACAATTTAATACTTTTTAAATTTTAAAACTTCTTATCTTACTAATTAAAACACTGTTTTTTTTCACTCTCCTCCTACTTAAACTAAATATAAAAAATATAACTTTGTCTGTATATCAGATGTTCTAGGCCTTTTGGGCTATCTGTAGAACCATTGAGCTCGCTCACAAAGAATATACGTATCCATTATTTAGGAATGAAAAAACAAAGAAGGGCATAAAGGAGGATGAAATTCAAATGCAAAGACATGAGAAGCTGTTTTGAAACTTACGGTCATCATCGATTTCACTAGCTTATCAGTTCTAGAACAATCACGAATCCTCCAAAATTCCCATTTTTTATAATTAAAATTTGGTTCATATGTTCAGTATCATATTGGTTTATGTCTCCACTATTACACGTAAAGTTCAACTATCCATAAACAAGTTAAATTTGAACTTGAATGACTTTTTTTTTTTTTTTGAACGTGAACTTGAATGACTTTTACGTTGGATGTGGATATAATATTAGTTTAAAAACTAATTTAAACTGATAAAATGAGAAGTTTCAATTTTAAAAATTAAAAAGTTGAATTAGATTATTATTAAATCTTCTAGAATTTTAATAAAATTTAAATTTTAAAATATGATTAAAAAATTATCGAATAATTTAAAGCTTAATTAAAAAGAATTATTAAATAAAAAGTTATTTATTTATTTTAACTTATAAAAATTATTAATTAATAAAAATTGACCTATTAAATAATAAATTGATCTGTTTTTAAAAATTATTAAAATAAATTGAAATTAAAAATTAAAAACTGAACCTTAAAACTTGAACCATTCAAAATTTTTATAAATAAAAAATTGACTTTTTTAACCTTTAAGTTATTGAACATGAAATTTTATTAAAATTAAACTTTTTAATAAGACTTAGTCCAAGTGAAACTTGAACATTGAATTTGCCAAAGAAATAGAGTTTATTTCATACTTGCAAGTACAAATTGAGTTTACTAGTTACCGCTGCGTGTAACTATATCTGCCACTCAAAAGTCAAAAGTCCCAGCAGCATGAAGAGTGTTTTTCTTATAAATGGGTAAACAGGATGATGATGTGTATGACTGGGGTGACTTATAGGCTGTGTTTGGTTAGCGTCTTCAATAGATAGGGACGGGACGAGACAGAACAGAACAGGACAGAACAGAACAAGAATTGAAGACAGTGAAATGTTTGGTTGTGGTGGACAGAACAGAGATAATTGTCTTCGTCCTGAGTACAAAAATATGTTTGGTTGCCGAGGACA
>JANITX010000010.1:51039162-51052293 GCA_027564395.1 Erythroxylum ulei | reverse complement strand
TTGACCCTAAAAACTAGCAAACACATCAAGGTACTTCAAAAATATAATATTTAAGCTTAAAAGCTTGTACTAAGCCTTAAAACACTTAAATCATAAATAATTAATAAACTAACACAATTCTAACCTAAACATATACTAAATAATTGAATTAACAGCTAAAAACATATCAAACTATGCCTTAAAAAGCAATGCAATTTACACTTATCAGATACATGGAAGGATAAAATAACTACTCAATAAAATAACTACTCAATAGATTAAGTGCTGACTCAAACACTATGAGGTAGCTATGGAGGATGGAGTTCTAACCCAACTTGTAGGTTTGTTTAAAATAAGTGCATTTATTGGTCCTTTACATTAGTTAGTTTCTTTTGGATTAAAATATTAGCCTTTCCATTAGTGCAAGCATAGATAAATCTTGGAATAAGGTCATTAACATATTGGGGGACAACTATGTTACTCCAAAAATGGATGCTAAAGGTTGAACTCGATATGGGCAACATTGAAAGCATCCTAATTTGGGTGAATTTTCATAATGTAATTAGGAGAAGATAGGGGCCTTTTAAAAATGGAGATAGCCATTTCCAATACATGGAAACCTAAAAGTTTCAACAAGCTATGGAAGCCAAAAGAAAAAAACCTTCAACATAAGCAATTGTACTGGGCTAATAGGACTAGATAACTTCCTTGTACTAGCACATTAAGCAATGATTTGAATATACACCAAGTGAATGAGGTAAATTCAGTGTAAATATAAGAGAATGAAGTGGATAATCCTAAAATGGAAATCAACTTATACTATAAACAATATCATTGAGTATAACACACAGGTATTAATAGGAGATAAAGAGATTAGTACTTCTATTTTCTTTAGTGATGAAGATACTTAAGAACCTATAAACTAAAAAGAAGAGGAACTAAAATCTTAAACAAGTGATAAAAGAAGATCAGGATGGAAGAAAAGGAAAAGTAAACTAATGGGTCTCTGCCTCTTATCTGATAGCATTTCAATTCTAATCTAAAATGTGAAAGGGTTAAATGACCCTTTTAAAAGGAAAAGTTTAACCTGACGAAGAAGCCACTAATTGTGGGACTGATTAAGTCTAAACTAAGCAGGCCTCAACAACCAAAGTGTTTTAGGATTTTAGGCACTAAATAGAAGTTACTCGAGTTATACTTACCATTACAATGGCAAGATTATTTGTGCATAAACAATGGCATTATAAACACAAAAAGGCATACATTTGAATTGTCATATCCAATGTACTAATGCCCATTTTTATATATCAATAATATATGCTTCTAATTTTATGTTCCATGGAGCTCGACTATATGAGGACATCAAAACCATTAATGTAAGTATAGTCAGGCCTTGGTTATTGACAGGGGATTGTAATAATACTCTCTCCTTTAGAAATTGGGATACATAATTAATCATAAAGAATATTGCAAAGAACTTATTAAACTTACTCAATATGTAGGCCTCATGGCTTTGAGATATGTAGGCTACCTATTCACATGGAAAAATAAGAAATAAGGGGACCTATTTGTTAGAAAAAAGTTGGATAAATTAATGGTTAATCAATAGTGGCTCACTAAATTTTTGAGTTCATTTGCTCCTTTTAGAGATAATATATGCTCTGGTTATTCATAGATTTAAATCTTGAATATTTGTTAACAAAATCCAACTAGAACTCCCTTGGGATTTTTTAATGGTTTTAAAAGAAAAGGCTTTCATGAGATGGTTTTCAAAAATTAGGACCTAGAAGTTGAACGCTACAAAGTTTATTAGCTCATGAGGAAACTTCAAAATGCCAAATCTGTAATTAAGATCTTGTCAAAAAAGAACATTATAAACCTTACCAATGCCAAACATAATCTGCGGACTGCACAGGAAAATTACTACCAGTACTTTAAGATATTTATAGACATAGAGATTGAGGGATTATAATGATGCTCTCTCACAGCACAACTCAATTATTGATCAAAGTCTAATTAAATTGGTTAATAGAAGGAGATATTACACAAGAATTTTTCACTCCTCAATTCTATCAAGAAGAAATAGAAACAAAATATCAATGCTTCAAGATATGAATGAGGTTGAATGTAGAAACCAAGATAAGATAAAAGCTATTACACTAGAACACTTTAATACGCTATGGAATAAAAATTCAACAAAATATTTAGAGGAAGTGACATCATATGGTTTATAAAGGATAGAATTAGCCAAAAAATGAGGAACTCTATTGTTACACCTTTCACTTAGGAGGAGATAAGAGAAGTGGTTTACATATTACATCATTCAAAAGCACTTGGTCTAGATGGTTATAGTGCACATTTCTTCTAGGAGACAATGGATATTAAAGGTAGATTACTAACTGAAGAAATACAAGAATTCTTCACTTCTTTTAAAATGCTTAAAGAGATGGACAACACCTATATATGATTAATCCCTAAAAAGTAGAATGCCTTCTTAATGCTAAATTACATACATATTTCATTTTGTAACACAATCTATAAGGTTATCTCCAAACTTATTTTGAGTAGACTAAAGTATGCATTAAAGACCCTTATTAATCAAACTCAAGGTGCTTTATTCTAGGAAGACTAATTAGAGGTAATATAATGTTAGTTCAAGATTTGATGAAGGGATATTCATTTAAAGATCTATAAAAAGTTTTTTAGAAAGATAATTTGTTGATGTAAAGGTTATAAACAATTCTTGGTTGTCAAATTAAAAGATTAAAATATATCTACTGATCTGGTATACTACAAAATTTTTCTAGGATCAAAAGTTGTATTTTCAATATTAGTTTCTTTAAGGCCTTCGACACCATTAGATGGGATTCCATTGACAATTGCCTCCAAACTTTTGGTTGCCATAACATTTTGTGTAATGCATTAAAGAATATATAATTATAACAACATTAAACATTCTTATCAATGGGGATCCCATTAGAACTTTCAAAAATACCAAAGGAATAAGTCAAAAGGATTCTCTTTCTCTTTATTCACTTCGTTAATCAAAGAATTATATAGACTTTTGAATACTTTTATTTCTAATAATGGCGGATTCAACTTCCACCATAATTGTAGAGTTAAAGGTTAGTCACTTGGCATTTATTTACATCTTGATGTTGTTATGTGAGGTAGATGCTCACTCTATAGAAATAATTATGGGAATTTTGAAGATGTTTTCTAAATGTTCTAGTTTAAAAGTTAATGATAACAAAATCAGCATGTAAGTTTCTTTAGATGTGTAAAATCAGGATAAACTTAGCAGAATATTTGGGACCCTGTCTTCAAATATTGTGGTATTCCTATTACCACATCTAAAGCAAAATATGTTTATTGCATTCCTCCAATTTAGACTTTTAAAGCGAGATTAATTCTTACCAAAACCAATTTTTATCATTTACTACTTAACTATCATTAATTTTGTAATGAGGAGCTTACATATACAATGGTGTGCTCATTTAGTCTTGCCAAAGAAAGCCATAAAAGATATTGAAAAATGTGTTAAGGGATTCTTATGTTTAGGAAAAGAAGAGAAATCTCAAAGAGTTAAAGTCAAATGGGAAGAAGTTTCCATTTTAAGGAAAGAGGGAGGACTTGGATTATTCTTATAACTCCTATACAGAAAGTGTTACTCTCGAAAAGATTATGGAAATTGATCATGGATAAAGAAACACTTTTGGATAAATGGAATAATAAGTTCCACTTAAAGGAATTGAATAGATGGCAGTCTGAAATGAGTAGAGAACAATCATGGAGTTTTGCACAATTGCTTAAGTTGAGGGAACAGAATTACTCTTGGATCGAACATAGCTTAGGAGATGGGGAACAATCCTAGTTCTAATTTGATAATTGGAATGATCATTGTACTCTTATCAAAAGGAATGGGCTGACAAATCTAATCTTGAGAATTTCTTTGAATGCCAAAGTTTGCTTAATTATACAGGTTGGTGTCTGTTGTAGCAATTTCAAAGGCTCCTCTTGCCTAATAAACTGCCTACCTTAACTTATTCATTTACATAGGGAGGATAGCTACCAAATAACACTCGATTACACATCAATGCATCATGCTACAAAATATACAAACCTTGCTTTTAGGAAGCATCATGGTATGCACTAATCTGAAGGCAAACTATTAACCCAAAAGCATCTATGATTAGTTGACTAGTGATCAAGAATAGGAATAGACCAAAGGATATGTGGTTTTTGAACTATGATCCCATATGTCTTCTATATAAGGGGGAGATAGACGATAGAAATAAACTATTTTCATCGTAGGCACTCGAAAGCTATCTAGAATAGGGTGTTACATACTATAATGGTGTGTTGTCTTTATATAAATAGAGCAAGCTCATATGTTTGGCAACCAACAAAGCTAAGAACCTCGAACAAAATTGAAATGTTTTAAAAAATTCCTTTATCTCTGTGATTTATTAAATTTGGAGAGAAAGAAACAGTTATCTATACAAGGCGATAGCTACTAAAAAACACATTTTTGTACAAAACACTCTTAATTAGATAAGAGAACTCTTGCTAGTTAAAAATTTACACACCAATATCGCTGAAGGCATGAAAAATAGATGGCATCTAAGTTTTAGCTTCCTCGCTTGTTATAATTAACAATTTTTTTTGGATCATATAATGTCCTATACATTGTAATTGTGTATTAGCTTAGCTAGTGTTAATAAAATTATATATTCATCTTTCAAAAAAATATCGTTCTTAACACACTTCCAAAAGAATAACTTTGATATACAAAATTATTTTAATAAAATTAAGTTGTATTAAAACTGAAAGATGAAACAAAAGCCTAAAAATGAAATTTCAAAAATATTAAATCTTATAGTTATAAGAAACAAAATATTCAAAGAAATCTTAAGGTAAATAAAAAATTAAATATTTAAATTTATCTAACATTTTATTTTGAATGACTTTAAAAATAATATTAATATTTATAATACTTGTTATATATTCAAAATCAAGCAATATAACAAGCTTTTTAAAACATAGAAATAGATCTTGTAATACCTAACATTTTAACAACCTAAAAATGTATTTATTTAATAGCTTTAAGATCATCGACTTTTAGAGCCTAAAAATGTTATGGTTAAGTACCCAACTTTATGATTTTTATTTCAATAAAAAATTTAAAATTTTTTTACTTATAACTTTTAGATATATAAAATAGGTTAATAAATTTTAATACTCATACTAATATTTTGCCTTTCCATAATGCAAAAATTTAAAATTTGAAAGCTAAATAAATTAAAGCTTATTGTTTATTTAGACAAAATAATGATAATTTTTTTAACCCAAATATAACCTAAAGATTAATCATCTAAATATTTTATTGATATTAAAATCAAGTTCTTTGTTTATTGTCCAGATCTTTATTATCTTTTGATGCTTATGTTGTATGTCAATTGCTTTCATTATTGCTCAATTAAAGAGGGCATAACCCAATTTTTATAATATTAAAATTTTTATTATTGATGTTTTTGCTAATTTGCAAATAAAGTGAAGGTCAAGACATCGATTAATAAAAATATAAAAATTATAGAAATTGAAGATTTAAGATATATAAGTCTAAATCATTTAAGATGCAATTTTGTATATATATTTAATTGTTTTTAAATTCAAGATATAGTTTTTAAGAGTTAGTATAAGTAGTCCATTAAGAGAGGAAACAAAAGAAATGGAGAAAAAGGAAAGTAATGGCTATAAGATTAATTTCAAAGTATTCATCAGATAGTGATATAAAATTGTAGTGGAGTTAGTATAATAAAATAGCATAATGTTCTTATAAATAGTGGTTGATGAGTTTGTGCTAGTGCATTCAAAAAGGAAAGGGTAAGTACTTAGTAAGATTCTTATTGAAACTTAACATTGTTATGGCAATTCAATAATACAAGTTACAATAATTGGAATGAGGATGAAAACACAATAACTCTTAAATATGAAAGTAGTAAAGATAAATTCATAGTATTCAAAAGTATAGTTATACAAATTTTATTTTATAATATAGAAAGAATAAAATATAATATAGTAGATTGAAAGTTCTAAGACCTAACCTATAATTAAAATGGATAAAAATATATGTAAGCCACTCTTGATCACATGCAACTTAAAAGTGACATTTATCAAAAAAGGAAAAGAACCTAAATGCCTTACATCTTAAGGAGGCACCTAGATCTGTACTCTTAAGATTAAAAGAGACACAAGAAGCAGAAGGCATTAAAAAATCATCATATTTAAGACATTGGGGAATTACTGTAAAGAGGAGGATATTATCACCTCTATTTCAAGTGATAAGGATGAAAACATAACTCTTTTGACTCAAATTTGATAAGTTTTTAAATAAAACTAGTTTAAAGGAGAAAGGAAACCTACAACTAAGGAAAATAAACCTAAAAGGAAGAGTAAAATTATATCGTATTACTTAAGAAACATTGATATGTCAAGTTAATTTTCTACTCTTATACATACTAAAAAGTATGAAAAAAGAAGAAATAAAATTTTTTTATGAAGGATATGTGGAACAAATCAAGCTAATCTAAAAGTGAAGAATCTAAAAATGAGATCATTGATATATGATATGGCACATAAGAAACATTTCTTCTTATAGTAAAAATTAAAGAAATTAGGTTACAACTTGATATATAATCTTTTTTTAAAAGGAAAACTTAACTTAACCTAAACTTTTGTAAAACTTCTTTCTTAAATTGATGAATTCAAAACAAAGTGTAAGTTAAATAATCTCTTAGTTTTAAATTTAGATGCCCATATCACATTTTTAAGTTGTGTAAATAATTTTACTAATTAAAATAAGTATGTAGGACAATTGTATGAATGGATGAGTATTTTTATTATAAATAATATCTTTTTAAGAAGAAAAGTAGGTATTACTTTGTTTATAAAAATATTTAGAAGTGGTATTCTTAATATTTAGATCTATGTAATTATAAAATTTTTGGTACAGCTAATAACGATTTTTAAAAAAAATTGAGTTATATGGTAAGAAATTTGAAACGAGCATAATGGGAGAATGCACATGCTTCTCGAACTTAAGATGAAACAAATGTACAACCGTAAGTACTTAATAGATTTGTAATGGATTTGGAAAAGCCTTTATCAACATCAACTTTTGAATTATCCTTATCTCTCACTACCGTTGTATGCTCTACCTTCTCTCTTTTAGTTTTATCTTTCTAGCTTTATCTGGTTCCATTTTTGGAAAATAATTTCCCGCTTATGGTGTATTGACGGTAGCTACTCTCCTCTATAGATGGCCTAAAACTGGCCAATAAAGACCAAAGGGAGTCGGGAGAAGATTTTTTGGCTCTGTCTCATGAAATCCCCGGCTGCAACTTCAACTCCGAGTCAATATTTGGCAGGTGCTTGGAATAAGAAGATGTAGATCACTTTAACTAAAATATAGATGAAACATTACTTAGAAATGACCAAAGATGGGATAGTATGTCCTCCTTTAGATTTACTAAAGGCTGGAGAAAGAGCTTGGTCGATAGCACCTTATAAGGTCTTTTTGCAGTAAAAGGTCAGCATTTCTTAGCTTTCAAACTTAGGCTAAATCGAAATGGGGTAAGAGAGGTTTGGAGAGAATAATGATGATGAAGGATGACACAGTATTATTTAAATTTGTTCTAGACAGTAACTTGGAAAAAATATTGGAATTGGTATAATGGCACATTGGTGGGCAACCAATGTTTGTACAAAAATGGAAGCCTAGAATTGACATCAATAGAGAAAACAAATAGGCATTTACTATTTGGATACAACTCTATAATCTTCTATTGGAGAGGATTAGTTATGCAAAAATTTATGTTTAAGTGAGTAGAAATGCTAAACTTTTGAAGACATTATCTATAATGAGACGGGTTAACAGGTTAAATGGAGAAGGCTACCATTAAGCTATCTTATTCGTGGAAGCCACAGAATGTGATCAAAAAATTGAGGCCTACTGGGAAGAAACTCAAAACAGGTTGGCAGGAGGAACTATTAGAATCAGAACTAGATTTGAGTGAGCATAGTAATGTAGTTTAAATATATCAAAGTTCTGAAATAGAGCAGATTGATAATTTGAACATTCCTTCTAATGGCGATGTGGAATAAAGGAGGGGTGTCTATGAGAATCTATGTATGCAGTTGAGCCTAATCAATAAAGATGTTGGGAAAGATGTGGCACAAATCTAGCCTTTTGTAGAATTGGGTGAAAGTGAGAATACTGGCAACAAGCTGATAATTAGTAATGATTTTAATCAAGCAACTAACAATAGATATGTCAAGGAGTAGGGAGAGAATTCAATGATCAGGCCAATTTGGAGATGGTTCAAGCTATGGAAGACTTAAAGATAATTCCTAAAATACCATAGAAAAAACTAGAGCATAATGATCCTAAGGAAAGAGTAATTGTTACGCCTAATTACTCTAAAAAGAAATCTACTAAAAGCTTGGCTAAATCTAAAGATGTTTCCCCTTAGATGACTATTCTTATATGGAATACAAGGAGGCTAAATGACCCCCCTAAGAAGATGATGGTTAAAGAATTAATGGCTGAAAAGAAACCTATTTTGGTAGGTCTTCTTGACATCAAAATAAAGGAACCTTCTGATCAAAGGGGAGTGGCTTTTTTAGATGCTAAATGGAAGTATATATGTAATCATTCATACCATTATAATGATAGAATTTTATGTTGGTATAATTCTGATTTTGTTGAGGCTAAGGTCATTAGGATGAGTGAGCAGTATAGACATTTACATTGTTGGCTAATAGGCTAGTTCAACTTTTAAGTAACTATTATTTATGCATTGAATTTTGCATTTTAGAGCGAAAAATAATGGGATGAGCTACAGATTATTCATTATGGTATGTAGCTCTTGTGGCTAGCAATTGGAGATTTTAATTGTTGTCATAAGCCTAATGAAGTAGAGAGTGGAGAGTGGTTTAATATTGGAACAGGAAAAGAACTCACACTACTATTCCAAAGGGTTGATCTGTTGCATATTAGAGGACTAGGCAGGTGGTTTACTTAGACTAATAAACTACAGGGGAATATGCTAATAAGGAAAAGATTAGATAGAGCTTTGGCGAACTATAATTGGCTTAATTTCTTCGCTCGAGCTTCTGCATATTTTGGTGATCCTGTTTTCTCGGATCGTGCTTCCATACTAAGCCAACAGATGAGTGAAGATTAAGTTAAATGGAGGGTTTTATGGCTTTAATTAGCAGGGTCTGGGATCAAGATGTGCAAGGTTATAAGACTTACCAACTTATGCAGAAATTGAGATTAGCCAAAGTTGTTATTAAACAAATTAGTAAGGGACATAACTAGGGCCTTAAAAACCTGAGTAAAGCATTGGTAGATGCACAGTAGGATTGTTATCATAATCCTCATAATGCGGGCTCAAGTAACATAGAAGCTGAGAGGTTGAAGCAATATTAGGAAGCTGAATTTGCAAAACTTGATTCTGAGATAAAAAGCGAAGTAGACATGGCTTAAGGATGGTGATGCAAACATAAAGTTTATTTATGCTTCTTTACTCGCTAGGAGGAACATTAACATTATTTCTGAGTTGAAGGATGAATTTGGTAATGCTATTTCTGATCATCAGGAGCTATCTAACTATATCAGAGGCTACTTTCTAAATCTAATGGGAAGGTCCGAAATGCAACAAAGAGGAGTTGGTGTAGATAGTATACTGGAGTTCAATCCTGACTAGTCACGCCTAAAGATGCTTAACGCCCCTTTTAGCTCTTAATAGGTGAAAGAGGTGCTATTCAGTCTCTACAGTTCCAAAGCCCTAGTCCAGATGGATATTTTGCTAGCTTTTTCTAAAAAACTTAGTCTATCACTGGTCCTCTCCTGATTGATGTTGTGCTAAAGCTTTTTTCTTCTAGTTCAACACCGAAGGAGGTAAATCACACATTTATATGCCTAGTTCCTACGAAGGATAAGTGATAGCCTATTGCTAACTACCAAATAATAAATTCCTAATTACCAAACTATGCAATAAATGGTGAGCTAGGGTCAAACCACAGAGAACTCGGACACAAATGCTATTTCAAATGTTGCAACAAAAGAAAACAAAACATCCTGAAATGATGAAGACGAGATAACTAATATGCAATGAACGTAACCAAAAAGACAAGCACAAAGCAAATTTTGAAAAGTTTAATAACAATGGTAAGGAAGTGGGCTAGAGATATCTTTGGGATTTCAAGATGTTCATTAATCCTTGAATCTAAATAAAAGGTACTCTTATCATGGTGTTAGCCTACAGACTCAATTAAGCTCTCGAACCCTAATTTCTCAAAAATAGGCAAAACTAATAAGCTCTAAAAATGCCCCCGATCTCTACTATAACCTAGAATAAGCTCTTTAAGTTCAATAGTGAAGATACATTAGGTACTAAGAAACAATTAACTTAGGTTACCTACTCATAAGCTCAGAAGGTATAACCCAAAGGCATGGGATCCTAGATTAGTTGATCAAGTATCTTGACAAATTCGACTAACCTATTGCTATTTCTCGGAATCACTATGGACTATTGCATATCACACGCTGAACCCTAGCCTTCAAATTAGAAAATTACCTAAAGGGTGAGCAAACCTACAAACAATTCCTAATTCATGACATTTATCCTAAATCCCAAACCAACCTAGACCTACAAGTACCAATTCAAGACAAGTTTAACTCCATTCTAACAATTTCCATCTCTTCATCCTTATAATATCTCTAAACCCCTAAAAAGTCTAGCCTCACATGATCATATTAAGCACAATGGATATTAAATAAACAAAACCCATAACATAACCATTAAACATTCAAATACCCAATAAATTCAGATATACAAAAATGCATAAATAAACTCAAACAACCAAGATAAGAATTAGAAAGTTGTAGGAATAAACATCCATTGATATATCACAGAGGTTCGTTACAATATTCATGAGTTTCAACTATAAAATCCATCTAACATTCATTCTAACTATTCTAGCACATGTAAAAACATGATTAACACTAAGAAAGCTATAAACTAATGTAATTAATAGATTAATACATATGAAAATAAACCATTGAAAATGAAATAAACTAGCCAAGCATAAAGAAAATAACAAAAACTTCTCTGCTCCTTCCTTCTCTCTTCTTAAAGTTTTCCAAAAGTGGTGGATTGTGTGGCCTCCCTCTAGGTCCTCCTCTCTTTCTTTATGTAGTATGTTCCATTTAGAGTAAAACCTATGATTGTCCCTAAAAGTTCAAAAAGCCCCTTAAAAACTTAAGTTCAGAAGGTCATCAGCATCTGTCTGTGCGTTAGCCATGAATGTGGCCATTAGTGCACGATCGTGGCCAATTTATCTACGCTATGTCACAATCATGGCTGACTCCCCATAATCATGGCCCTGTGCTTAAGCTTTTCTCACGATCGTGACTAAGTCCCCCATGATTGTGGCCCTGGGTTATTTCCCGGGTCTTCTCTAATTCTCCTCTAAATACCCGTAATGGTTTCTCCTCCATGGATGGCTCTCCAAACTTTGTCAAACTTCTTCCTTTTAGCATATATTTGTGTTCACTCCTTTAATCTATTTGTAAACACAAGATTAACATAAATTAGGTATTTAAAATATAAGATGATTCAATCCTATCAATAGGCCTACAATGATTTCAAATTTTAGCCTTATATCTTGTTGTACAATTGTTTACAAAATAATTGCTAAACTACTAGTATCCAGATTGAAGATTGTTCTATCTGAAGTGGTTAATTTGGCATAGAGTGCATTCTTAACTTTACGAAGTGTTGGTGACACATCTTGATTCTGCAAGAGCTATTGGGTGAGTATCATTCTAGTAAAGGTATTAAGAGTTGTGCATTGAAGATTAACCTATTTAAAGCCTATGATACCATCAACTGGACCTATTTACAAGCTTGCTTAGAGGCTATTGGTTTACCTGTTAGATTTCAAAATTGGATCATGCAATGTATTCAATCTACCTCTCTGAGTATTCTAGTTATTGGGATACCTTCTAGACCTTTCAAAAATACCAGAGGGACTAGGCAAGTGGATCCATTTTCCCCTACATTTTAACATTATTTATGGATGGTTTTTCCATATTTATTTCCAAACTTGTAGAATGTAATGGACTATTTTAATATCACCATAAATCTAGAGAGATGAATTATCATATTTGCTTTATGCAGATTATGTGATTCTCCTTTATACAGTTGAACCTTACTCTATTAGGATGTTGCAGAACATGCTGCAAACTTTTTTTGGTTAGTTAGGATTGGAGATAAACGTGCAGAAGAGTGGACTGTATATTAGACCCCATTTTCGGAGCCCAACCTCTTGCTCTGATACCATAACTGTTGGACCCCATTTTCAGAGCCCAACCTCTTTCTCTGATACCATAAGTGTTAGGCACACCACCCTCGTGAGTCACGGGCCCGATGCCCTGAGTGACATCTGAACACGCATCCCATAAGGGTTGCGTGCCCACACCAGTCAAACATCCTAAAACAAACTCATTTCTCCTATTTCTGAACGTATTTTGGGAAACCTCAAACTGGAATTACAATTTGACCTATTCAGAACATTTATTACCTATTGTCTTATGTTTCTAATGACACTAAAATCATTCAATTTAGTTTAAAAATCTGCAAGTTAGGGCCCAAACATTTTTCATCTGTTCTTAAACTGAAACAGTACACTCTACCCAACTTCCATACAAAAATTGAAAGTCTTAGGGACTGAATTAAAATTCAATTCCTTTAGATCATTTGTAACTCTATGTTTCTAGTTTATTTAGAAACAAGAATCATCTCATTTGGAGCTCTACAGATCAAGATATGCTTAACAAGCCAACATATGTTCAAAACCCAATCCTGCTCTTCTAATTGTCTCCCCTCAATTTCTTTCCATCAATCCTTTTCAAATCAGCACCAAAGGCTACCAATTTTTTTGAAGAGATAAAAAATGTGTTAGGAATCTATTTGTTCAAGAATCACTTCATTTGGAGGTAAGATGAAGAAGTTATGGCCAAAGGAATCAAACATGGTTTTCGTCCTCAATCATATTGAACCTATTTTGGGACAATTAATA
>JANITX010000010.1:50831814-50844665 GCA_027564395.1 Erythroxylum ulei | reverse complement strand
CCGGTATCGACCGAAATTGGTCGGTACCAACCGGAATTTTCATCCGGTATTTTGCTAACCGTACCGGTACCGTTTTCCGGCCGGTATGGTACGAAATTCAAAACCTTGATTAATATCCGCACAACCCGACCCAAAAAAATAGATATGGAGACTAAAAAATAGATTTTAAATGGATATTGAAAAATGTATGTGGATATGGATTTGGACGTGGATCAAGTGATAACCGGAACCGATGGATACCCATATCGTACCTGTTTTTTATTAACTCTATTTTTCTATTTTTTCTTGAATATTTATGGTTAAATATAATAAAATATTAATATTTTCTGAAAAGAAACAACTTTAAAATCTTTACTTTATTCCTCAATCCTCACCTTTTTCATCATATTTTATTTTCTTATAGGTTGATAATAATGCAAATGATATAGAGATGAAGTTTTGAATATTGTAGAGTTCACACAAAGACAATTTGAAGCTTCAGATATTTCAGTCTTTGTTCCAGTTCTTGATTGTGAAAAATATATGTTGTCTTTGCACTAGACATTATGATTTTTATTATTCCAATTTCATGATTTTTTAAGACATACAAATCAAAACCTTGACTTATTATTATTAGAGTAATTTTAATTTAGAGCGTTCGCATAAATCTGCTCTTTATATTTTATATTTAGAAATTATGTTTTTATGTGCTATACAACCCGATGGATATCCAAAAATTCGAACAATCTAATGGATTTGGATATGGGTAGAAAATCGTAAAAACCGATGGATATAGATATAGATATGGATTGAGTCATAAAAAATGGATATAGATATGGATAAAGTAATACTCGAACCAAACCCTATCCATTGCCATCCCTAATTGGGCCTACTAATGGTGGCTGATATGAGGATATTTTGTTAGATGTGCAACTATACTAGAAGAGATAAAGTGATAAATGTAACTATAAAAGACAAATTAAATGTTACTAATATTAATGAAAATTTAAGAAAGACAGGGCTTAGGTAGTTATGATATGTTAAGAGAAGACATCTTAATGTTTTAGTGAAAAAATACAAGAATATTGTATTTAGGGACTATAAAAGAAAAAAAGAACTTAAAAAGAACTGGAAGAAGGTGATCAAGAATAATATAACTTTGCTAGAATTTACCGAGGATGTAACCCTAAATAGAAAATTTCGACATATTAGGGTACGAGGAAAATGATCTCACATAGAGATTTTTTTTCATAGGTTTTTTGAACTTTTTTTCGAATTTTATATCTTATATTTAACCTAGTTTCCTCGTAGTTATTTAACCTAAACAAATTTCTAACTTAACCTAAACATTTTCTTGTAATGATTTGTTTGTTTTATTTATTTACTTGTCTCCTTTTTATTTGTATATTTATTTACTCATTTTATCTTTATTTTTATGTTTTACCTTGCTTTATATTTATTGTATTATTTATGTTATTCCTTATTTATATATATTTTTACTTGTACTTCTAGGCCTCTCTAGTTAGGGGTAAAGATATGAATGTCAATTTTGACCTGATTAAATTTTGGCCATGATTAATTGGACCCGATCGGAACATAAAAATTGTCTTTTTTTAATTTTTATAAAAATATAAGATTGGGTTGGGCTGCCTAGCCTACTGAGCCACGGGCCACCCAACCCATGCGCAGGGTCGGACTCGGGCTACTCCATCCCCTAGGTAAAGATGTGTATTTTTGAACTTTTCTAGATCCTATATATAAAGACTTTTCACATTATTGTTGTTGTTTAAGTAGAGTGAATTATTAGAATTAAAAGTGAGCCATCATTCTTGGTTTTTTATAACACTACTCTATATTTGATATAAATGTTTGGTAGTACTTAGGGGTGGTCGAGTTGGTGGAGTGGAGGGGCGTGAGGTCAAAAGATCTTGTGTTCAATTTTTCCTACTTATGCTCTCTTGAACCTTTTTAGTCCCTTCGTTCTCTCAGCGGCCGCATTTCAAATAGAAAGGAACGATTCATAGCTGAAATTGTGTAGAATAAATGGTTGGTGCGAAGGACCCGCTTCATCGCCGCGTGTCGCCCTTGGGATCGAATCATTCCGAGACGTTCCTTCTGTTGGAGTTTCAGAAAAGGGTTAAGTCTGTCGTATAAGGTTTGCCTAGTGCGAAGTACCCGGTTGACGAGATTTACAAGTTATTGTGTCAATATGAAAGTTTGTCCAGTGCGCATCTAAAAGACAACGACCGTAGGCTCTTCCATTTCCAAAAAATATGTTTGGTCGTAATTTAAGCAATTTAAAGTTCGATTGGACTTGAAATATTTAATTTAGACTCAATCGGATTAAATTTTAAAAATTTGAAAGTAATTATTTATTAAAATATAAAATATTATTGCTTTATATATGAAAGAATTAAATTTGAGTTATAAAGTTCAAATTTGAGCTTAATTTAAAATTTAAACTCAAAGTAAAAAAAGGCTCAAATCCAATTTAAATTCTGAGGACACTAGAGCGGGTTCAACACAACCCGGTAAAACCCGACGCACCGAAAAGTTTTTTCTGATGGCGTATTTTCTATGCCATTTTTGTTTCCGTCGTTAAAGGTCTTTGCTTGTCTTCTGGTTTTCTCTGAAATCTTAGGAAGAAAGTGGGACAACAGCAACACAAAATGTCTGACCAATCTCTCAAACTGCCGTCTCTGAATGCTCTCACAAACAACCTCGCGAGTCAGAACCAACTCGTCGACTCACTCACTGCTCACATCTCTCTCTACCATTCCCATTCTCTCTCTATGACAAGCCCTAATTCCAACTCCAACTCTCGCGCCTCGATCCTCAAGTGGTTCGCGTCGCTCAACGTACATCAACGTCAGGCTCACCTCACCACCGTAGATCGAAAGTTCGTTCAGGTCGTAATTCAAATGCTCGGCAAACTTCGCGCGAACGGTTACGGCCGTTTTATAATTCTCCCGGACCTGCCCTCATGCGACCTTCCGAGCCTCTGCTACAAGAAGTCACCGGGCCTCTTGTCGCGAACCGCCGAGTTCAACGACTCGGAGCGGTTAATTTTCACGTCCACTCGGTTTTTTGGGTCCAGAGAAGGCGAGAAGATCGAAGAATGTTCTTGCTCGACGAAGTTTCTAGATTCGATAACCGTACATGAAGAGCTGGTGGAGAATGTTGATAGATTCGTGGAGGCTATGGATAAGGTAACGAACGGGTCGTTTTTAAGAGGAGAAGAGAGCGAATTGGGATCGGAGTGGGTAGAATTGGAGTGGTTAAAATCGAAGGGCTATTACAGCATTGAGGCTTTTTTGGTGAACAGATTGGAAGTGTCTTTGAGATTGGCGTGGATGAATTGCTCTGGCGGGAAAAAAAGAGGGGTGAAATTGAAAGACAAAATCACCGCGGCGGGTGTGTCGGCAAATGTGTTTTGGAGGAAGAAAGGTTGTGTTGATTGGTGGTGTAATTTGAATGCTGAAACTAGGAGACGTTTCTTTACCCTGGCGTTGGGTAAATCTGCAAAATCGTTGGTAATTTCTTCTGGTGTTTGATAAAACTTGATAGGTTTAATTAAGATCACGTTATTAACTTATGCTCTTTTCAATTTCTCAGACTGGTGAGATTCTGAATGGAGCTAGTGGCTTCTTGGAGGATGAGATGTGGCTGCTTAGAGCAGGAGGGGAGCAACCAATGAGGCACGTATATGCTGAAACTTCAAATGTTTGTTCCCAAAAACTCCCAATTGATGCAGAATTTGCTTCAGCGATTTTGCCTGGTTGTTTTCCTAGGAAACCTGTCATGACCAATGTGTATAATAGTTTGTTAATTCTTCAGGATATTGTAAGTTTGATATCTTCATGTCAGCTTTGTGAATATGATATGTCAAAGGTGCATTTTACTACGTTAGGTTCTGTCAATACAATTTCTGACTGTGTACTAAGGAAACTACGAGGACTTGTTATGATTGTTTCACTTGAATGTACAAAACTTGAACTGCTTGGGGAGGGGAATACTAAGTCTTCCATTAAACCAAAAGACAAGCTTGGAGCAGGTAGTCGTAAGAAAAGGGGGAAAAACCATGGTGTGAAGAAGATAGATTCTGTGCTGGGAACAGAAGTGGATAAGACTTTTTTTGAGAAACCCTGCAAGGTATTTTTTTGTAATTTCTAAATGTATTGATATTTTTGAGTTCACTAATTCTATCAACGTTTCCATTGTGTTAGGATGTTGAATTTGAACTGGCTTCTGCCGAGAGAATTAAATCACTTGAATGCAACGGAATGCCTAAAGCACCTCATGGATTGGAAATGGGTGGAGATGTATTGTCTTCGACTGTTATAATCGTTGCATAATTTTCATTTGGATGAACTCCCTTATTGATGATTTGAATAGGTTGTAACGTGTAGCCTGTCATCAGGAACACACTCAAGGACCTGTTCTTGGAAAAGGACGGAGTGCTGCAAGGAGAAATAGGAAAGCAAGAAGTAAAAATAAAAATTATGATGTCAACAACATATTTGATGTGAGAACTTCTGAAATATCAGTTGCAGAAGCTCCCTGCTTATCCAGTGTCACTTTGGATCAGGCAGTAGAGCCTCATGGGGCCTCTACTAACTTGGTGAAAAAGAATGTATCAAATAGCAGTTCCATCTGCAAGGCCAGTCATCCGTCGCATATAAGTCTTAGTAGCTCTATTGATGAGCCTTCCAATGGGGAAGCTAATGTTGAAGAGAGCCATAAAGATCATGCTGTTGGCCATACTGAAGATAGTTGTGATAGAGGTATGAATTCTTTCCACGTCTTCTTACAAACTAAAGCATACAGAAATGAAGTAATTAATTTATGACGTAGACAATGATGTGATATCTCTTTTCTGCCCTTTCCAGAGCCTGATTCTGTCTCCTGTAAAGAAGATGGCAAAATTCAGAATGAAAAATCTTCAGCAAATCCCATTTCTACAGACAAATCAGTCAGAATTCTTGGTGTAAAAGGGGAATCAGTTCATACTCAGGACCATGGGACTGAAAATCTTCATGGTAATAGAACCCTTACACCATCAGAATGCCTTTCGTATGAGTGGCCTACTTTAGCTCCGGTTTATTTTCCATCAATTAATTCACATCTTCCGCCAGCCACAGATAGATTGCATTTGGATGTTGGCCATAACTGGCATAATCAAATCCGCCAACCTTTTGTATCTTCAGTGCATCAGACAAGAAATTCTTCACTTGAAGGTGGGTGCAACCGGGTGCTATCTCAACCATTGCCAATGAGTTTAGACTGGCCCCCTATGGTCAGGAGTGTTTGTGGATTAGCTCCATCTATGACGTGTAATTATGATTCTAGGTTTATCTCCAGGAGGCTATCTGCCTTTCAGACAAATTTGAATGCTCACAACTCTCAGTTTAATGCAATAACCAGCGATGATGACAGAAGGTGTTCTGGAGATTCTCTGGATTTTCCTGAAGCTTCAAATGGACAGGAACTAGCAGATGAATGTGAAAGTCACTGGATATCTGAGGAAGAATATGAAGTGCACAGAGTCCCTGGGATAGATTATAATCAGTATTTCGGCGGTGGTGTGATGTATTGGGATCCTTCTGACCATCCTGGGGCAGGTTTCTCTCGGCCCCCTTCCCTTAGTTCTGATGATAGCTTGTGGGCTTGGCATGAAGCAGACATGACTAGTGCAGTTGATGACATGGTTGCTATTTCTTCTTCATATAGTACAAATGGTTTGACATCACCAACTGCTGCTTCATTTTGCTCTCCTTTGGATCATTTGGGCCCTGGACATCAAGCAATTGGTTATGTTGTGCCAGGAAATGAAGTACCTGGCAAAGTGCTGCATTCATCCCCAACAGTGGCAGACAGCACAACTGAGGAGGATGTCTCTGGATCCTTAAAAGGTTTATCTGGGGATGTTGAGGGAACGGGTGGAGAATCACTTCCTTATCCAATTTTACGTCCCATTATTATTCCGAATATGTCCAGGGAAAGATCAATATCTGATGTTAAGCATAATCATGATCATAAAAGTCCAAACATTCCTCGTTCTAGGAGAGAACAATCTCGGATCAAGAGGCCTCCATCTCCTGTTGTGCTTTGTGTGCCGAGGGCTCCACGTCCACCACCACCCTCCTCTGTGAGTGATTCCAGAAAACATCGAGGTTTTCCGACTGTTAGGTCTGGTAGCTCGAGTCCAAGGCACTGGGGTATGAGAGGTTGGTATCAGGATGGAGCTAATTTGGAGGATGCTTGTGTGCGTATGGATGGTTCTGAAGTTGTTTGGCCTTCATGGAGAAATAAAAATCTTTCAACCCATTCTTTGATTCAGCCTCTCTCTGGAACTTTGTTACCAGACCATCTGATAGCAATATCACAGCTGGCGCGTGATCAGGAACATGTGAGTATGTTTCCTTTCTATATATCATTTGTACTGCCGGTATGCTTGTTACTTGATTGAATAAGATTGTTGTGCAGCCAGATGTGTCATTTCCTCTTCAACCACCTGACTTACAGAACAATCCAACAAGAAAGGTTTCTCTCTCTTTGTTGCACAGCCTGCTTCATGACGAAATTGACTTATTCTATAAGCAGGTATGACTAATACTTGATGTTATCCTTTCTAGAATCTTTTTTGTGTGTTGAGTAATCCCTCTGTTCTTCCTATGTGCATATCACTGAACTCTTCCATTCTTTATTCCTTTCTATAAAAGGTTGCTGCAGAGAATATGGCACGCAAACCTTTTATTAATTGGGCTGTCAGGCGGGTCACTAGATCTCTCCAAGTGCTGTGGCCAAGGTCAAGAACAAACATCTTTGGCTCCAATGCAACTGGTTTGTCCCTTCCAACAAGTGATGTGGACCTTGTGGTTTGTCTCCCTCCAGTGAGAAACTTGGTAGGGGCTCTTTTCTCATTCCATTGTGTTTTGGATCCGTCTCTTGCAAGTAAGCTTAGTGAAGAAACTTACTAGCAGAATATGTTGTAGGAACCTATCAAGGAAGCTGGGATTTTGGAAGGCCGTAATGGAATTAAAGAAACATGTCTTCAGGCAAGTGTTCATCTTTTCAATCCTTCTGAATTTTTATTTAGTTGTCACTTCGACTTTCGTATTTTGGGAGATTAAAACTGCTCATTTGCCTCCAGCATGCAGCTAGGTATCTTGCCAATCAGGAATGGGTGAAGAACGATTCACTAAAGATTGTAGAAAATACAGCGGTATTGTCATATTTCTTGGGATTCTAGTTTTCATTCGTCACGTTTTGCAGTTCATCTCTGTTGTGTTCATATTCTGGTAATTTATACTCTTTAGATACCTATTATTATGCTTGTGGTGGAAGTACCAATGGACCTGAATTGCTCAGTTGCTTCTTCTAACATACAATCACCTAAGGAGGATGCGATTCGTATTGTGGGTGAAAATGACAATCATGCTTTGTCAGATGTGGTCAGTCTAGAAGACAATGATTCACCAAAGTCTACACAAATTAATAATGGTATTACAAAAGAAGTTAAATCAGTTCGTATCGACATCAGTTTCAAGTCCTCATCTCATACAGGGCTTCAAACTACAGAACTGGTAATCTTTGTTAAGAATGTTGTTCTTTTGGCTTCAACATTTTCGAACTATTGTAATGTATTTATGATATATGTTCTAGATAATTTTTTTTAAGATGCAGTTTTTTACTTTCATTTGCTTCAGTCTTTTGATGACAGAGTATAACTAGATTTTATCTCTGTTAATATTATACAAAGGACTATACCTACATGGAGATATACATATTCTTTTCTTTGGCACATTTTTCGAGATTCAACTCATCTGAGCTTTTACAAGCATGTAGGTTTTGCATTGGGGTGTCATTTGCTGTATTGCTTATGTGTCTGGTAATTGGTATCTGCTTTCATAAGCTTTCTATTTTGGTTAGGTGAAGGAACTCACTGACCAATTTCCAGCTGCACCCCCTCTTGCCTTGGTATTGAAACAGTTCTTGGCAGATCGTTGCCTTGACCAGTCGTACTCTGGAGGTTTGAGTTCCTATTGCTTGGTGAGTATTGCTGCATTACCTAATTCAATAGCATGGTGCTATCCACTCAAGTGAGTGGGTTCATAGTTTTGGAGTTAGCAAATGCTTCATGTTGGTAGTTGTAGTGATCAACCAAATCTCATGTTCGTAGACGTGCACAAAGTTACTTGGTCACGATCATATTGGTTTTACTTTCATAAAGGAGAACATATGTCTCTCACTGGATTGGAATTTGCTATTGAAACTTTCATGCTTATAGCATCCCAGGGATGTCTCTCTTGTTAGCTCTTTCACTTCTTATCTTTTTGTTTTTTGGGTTAAACATTAACAACTTTCTTTGTGCTCATCATGGTTGTTAATATATGACAGGTTCTGCTAATCACACGTTTCCTACAGCACGAACATCACCTTGGTCGGCCTATTAGTCAAGTAATTCTTCTGTAGTTCTCTCTCTCTCTTAGTCACTGCATTGTGTCTTCATGTGTCTTTGAGTATGTCAGAATATGGCATGTTAGCATCCTAAAATGCTCCGTACTTGTGATGGTGTATACTTGTGAAGTTTGATGACCATGGTAGGTAAATCCCATTTGACATTGCTCACATCTATCTGTATTCTCTGTTGAGTAAAGGTTACATTCAAGGATTGTTGAAATTTTGTATCATCATGTGCAACCCTAGCGATCCAAGATTTGGGTCTTTAGATGAGTAGATGGCTTATGAACTACATGTAGTCTTTTGTTGGACACATGGAAGCAGCAATGAAGTTAAGAGATCTCTTTTCTTAATACCAAAGATTCTCCTGTAACCTGCAACACTTCATATACTTGTTAGTAGTGCTTAACAAGTTATCTTTCTGTTTATGTTCGTAGCCATTTTACTACAGTTGATCGGAGAAAGAACATAGTTTATATGTTGCATAAGTTGTATCCTAATTTTATGTGACTTATTATGCACATAGTTCACATCTAAATTGTTTCCTCCTGTTAGTTCTGTCATTTTTCATTTAATTTAGCAATGCTCTTTCTCCTTTTTTCTGGACCTTGAAGAGAACAACTTTGTTTCTGATTATAGACTGGGATGATCTTGCAGAATTTGGGAAGCCTTCTAATGGATTTTCTTTACTTCTTTGGGTGAGTCAAAAGCTGAGCATATACATTCCCTTGCTCTGCATTGTTAGAAGTGCTTCCTACAACTGATTTGACTCTGTATTTGTAGGTTTGTGCTCGTTTCTTTTCCCTTTTCCATAGCAAGTTCTAATGTGACTATATCTTGTCCACTTTACAGGAATGTGTTTGATCCTCGCCAAATACGTATTTCAGTGCAGGGAAGTGGCATTTATATAAAAAGGGAGAGAGGATACAGGTAAATGCTGGTGGTTTTTCTTCTTCTTGAATCGAAATAATGAATTCAATGCTTTTTTATTTCCTTCAGTATATCATCATATACTTATTATCCATTGATCGTGCCCTTGTTGCAGTATTGATCCAATACACATAGATGATCCACTCTTTCCAACAAATAATGTTGGGAGAAATTGCTTCCGTATACATCAGTGTATTAAGGTCAGCTTTTGTCCAATTCCTGCAAGGTCCTTGTAAAGAAGTATATGATTCATTGCTGTGCATTTTTTGTATGAATGTTAATATCTGGTATTAGCAGTAGAGTTTATCCATGGATTTGCTAAGAGCATTCTGGAAGTTTGGACAAGATTCTGAAAGAACTCTTGGATTTGCTAAGATATATGTTTGATCTTGCTTGTGTGCCCCAACTAAATTGCAGGCATTTTCAGAAGCTTATTCTGTTTTGGAGAATGAGCTAGAAAGCATTCCGGATGAAGGTGATTCATCTACAAGGGGATCATACGTTTTGCTACCAAAAATTGTCCCAAGTATTAATTCATTACAGGATGCTTAATTGTTTGATGTCTCTTTCTTGTTTGGAAGGTATCATATTAAACTGCTTTATATTTTAGTTTGATTACTCGGAATCACATTTATTTAACTAATGGATGGTGTCCTCTACATCTCTTGTATCTTCCAGTTGGATGACAATTTGGCAGATTATGACTCCTCTTTGAAATTGAGCGCACCAGATTTTAGCTACCAAATATTTCTGAAGCTGCATATCAACTTGAATCATTTTGCAGAGTCTTCTGGTAAAATTGTAAATTTTCTAAAAATTTATACTCAGTTCCTGTTTTACTAAATGAGTGGAATATTATCTTTGCATTACTTGCTGTTTTTTCTATTCTTCATTTGCTGAGAGTCTCTTATGATTTATGGTTCGAATGTGGTTAGGCATGTTTCAGGTTTGAGGTCTACTTATAGCTGAATTCTTCTGTTGCCACTTTTTGGACTGACCTAGATTATAACACTGCCAGCAATCAGCACTGCCCGGTACTTTCTCAGGTTTACTTTTCAATCACTAAGGTTACCCGAAGAGGAAAAAGACGAGAACCAAAATACAAAGATCACAATCTAATTGCCGAAAGAAAGTTATATTTGTACTTCATCGGCCGGTGCTTTTTTGGGTGTGCTTTTGGTGAAGATAATGCGTGTTGAATATCGATTGCAGTTTTAAACCTCTGTGAATTCGTAATTGGCTCTTCATTTGGTATAACTTAACAGATTGGGCAAGCTCACCAAAGATGGACAAGTTTTCCCCAGAAAGAGAGTCTCTTGACGCTCTTAACACGGATTTATTTCTAGAAGAAATTATGACAGAAATTTGAACATAAGTGATGTTTCAAGAATAACCCTATACAATCATTTCAACTGTGATCAGAGACATGCCTTGTGACGGAGAAGTAGTTGAAGCCATTATTTTGATTATGTTTGGCCCTTCAATCTGAATACTGATATGTATGAAAGAATGGTCGTTGATTTACCGAGCTTGCTAATGCTTGCTGTTTGTACGTTTGTGGATTGGCTTACGGATTCGCACAACTTTTATGGTTTCTAAGTTTGGGGAAGTGAAGCTGGAGAGAGCAAAAGCTAAATGTAAATGGTTTTCGTCTCTTTTCGATTCCAGGAGACGGCTCCGAAAAAGGTAACCATTTGTGGTTTAGGGAGTTCTTTTGTAATTTCCATAAAGCTGAGTTTATCAGCTCTTGTCAGTAATATCAAGGGCCCCGAACTTTATTTTCTTTTGGTATGTATTAGGTAATAATTTATAAAATATTTATTTAATGAATGAATTAATGTTATAGACCCTGTTTTTTTAACTTTTTATTGTTAATCGACTGCATTTAAAGGTCTTTGGGAGCACTGAGGATCCTCGGTTCAATGTTAATATTTTCAATCCTGTCCATTGTTCAAAACGACATCGTCTTAGGCATTGGATATGGTTAGACAGTCTCTAAAATGCTCATAAGGACGTATCTAAACCTGTCCAATGTTCAAAACAGATAAGACTAAAATTGGATAGATGATCGGAAGTTCTTTGGAAAGCAGGCACGCCAAGTGCTTCAAATTTACCCAGAAAGGAATAGGTATCTATTGGCTAATTGGAACTTGCTAAATATAAATCTAAACGCTGGGAAAGTACCGATATATTAAATATTAATCTCTTATTTGTTATTATGCTTACACATGCAATGAAAAAGCATTTGGTGTGTGAAAAAAAACGATTGAAATGGAAGCAGGAATTGTAGGAGGTCCGTAGTTTAGCGGTAAAGTCGGATTTTAGACCAGATTTGGATTTAATAAGCTAATTCGAGGTTAGGTTCGGTCTGTCAATTCACATAGTTTGCACTTTTGTTGCAAAATGGTGTTATTTTAATTGTAAATTTTTTTAAAAGACATGTTGTAACAAGTTCTGCATTTTTCAAAACTCAAGTTTGGCTTAAAGAGTCTTTTAAAAAATTCAAAATTCTAGAAGAAAGATTAAAAAACGCTTCAGAAATTTCTAGAATCTTATGCAATCTTATTATAGGTGCTAGAACGTTGTAGAATCTTATGAAAATTTGTAGATGTTTAGGGAACATTGTAAAATATTTTGG
Source organism: Erythroxylum ulei (assembly GCA_027564395.1). Lineage (NCBI taxonomy): Eukaryota > Viridiplantae > Streptophyta > Magnoliopsida > Malpighiales > Erythroxylaceae > Erythroxylum > Erythroxylum ulei. The sequence continues at coordinate 50,832,655 of JANITX010000010.1, read as the reverse complement.
AACATTATAAAAGAATGTAAAATGTTGTAAATAATGTTTGTAGAATAGTATAAAACATTTTAGAGAATTAATGTAAACTATTAGATCAAATAGATCATAGTCATCTATTTAGGAAATATAAAACTATAAATAATCTTAGAGACTTTACTTGTAAGCATTCTATGTCTAATAACATACATCCAATATTAAGTAAATCTTTGTGTATCTAATATTTTTGAGTAATACGGACTTGATTGAGTAAAATATTTTTAGATTCTTGAAAATAGACCCTTTGTTAATAATTAAGAGTTAATTTACTTATCATTGAAATTCTTAAATTCTGCGTATCAGTGAGATTGATCCTAAATATGATTGTTATTGCATTCTTGAAATTTTGGATCTAGAAATAAAAAATAGAAAGGAAACATTACAACAAGATACCATGCAAACCAATATTTTGAATGATACCGACCAGTATTTAAAATATCGGCTAAATACCGGCAGGTGCTGAAAATTTTAAAAAATAGAAGAGTTTTTTTTGCAAAATTTTCAAAATTTTTTAAAATCTCCCTCCCTCCTACCTCTCCTTCTCTTTTTTTCATAATTTTTTAATTAGTTATTTTATTTGCTTCAACTTTTATAATTATTATGAATATTTAATTTTTGTTTTTAAAATAATAATAAATATTTTTATTAATAATAATAATTATAAATTAAATAAAACTTAAGAATAAATTATTTTTATTTAAATTTATTTTAATATTTTTTATAATATTTATTAATAAAGTATTAATAAAAATATTTTATTTTTAAATAAATAATTTATAAATTAATAATTAATTTTAATTATTAAATCAAAATT
>JANITX010000010.1:50765663-50775940 GCA_027564395.1 Erythroxylum ulei | reverse complement strand
TTTCAAGAGGACTTTATAGATTTGATTACAATCTTAGTTTTTGCCAATTTCATAATTCCCAAAAATCCAAAAAGATTCTTTTATACTTTTATTTCGATTTTAATTGCTTTTTACCAGTTTCTAGCAGCAAACCAAACCCTCACTTTTATCAGCTTTGAATTGCATAATTTTGACCTAGGCTAGCTTTAAAAACCATTTTTCGCCTGTTCCAACAAGAGAGACGACCCGAGGTTTCAGTTTACTGCAATCTTGGAATTTTTTTTATTTTGACCGGTTTCCAAGGTCAATTTTCGGATCGAACGACAGAGGCGCGATCGAGTGTAAACGTAAAAGAGAATCTTGAAAGTTAATAATAGAAAATAGCATATTACTGTCATATGAGTCCTAACACATTTAAATCTTTTCTTAACATGAAATTCTTTCAATCTACTTTCATTTCATTGATCTAATAAACAAACCAATATAATAATAAAAATAAAAAGTAGTTCATTAAATGACTCTCAAGTCCCATCTTCACATTACATCTTTTCTAAAATATTTTAAACATTAAGTTTACGTGGGTTTTGGACAGAGTTTAATTTTTAAATATACAGAACAATCCTTTAAAACGACGCATTTTGAGGAGTAGGTTCATTTTTTTGAAATATTTTCCCGCCACAACCATCGACCAAAGGCTCCGAAACCCGAATGTGAATTTAATTTCTTCTTCATTTGAATTCCAATCGAGACTGAGAACTAGAAGGCGAGAAATGGCTTTGAATCAAGCGGGTTCATCACTCGATTCTCTAATCTCTTCATTTAATGCCAAAATTGCAGAGCTATAGGAACTCGTTATTGCTCGAAACAGTGAGATTTCTTTTCATCATATTGCGTCTTTCGCTTGATTTGATTCGTTTACAAACGAGTTGTTCAGCTGTTTTAAGTGAAATAAGAATCTTGCTTGGTTTTGTTTCAATTGGATTCCTGCAATGTACCCAGCGAGTAGCATAACCGACTTGTCGGTGGTGGACACTTCCCTGAGAGCCATTAAACTGCAGATTCAGGCTATCAAGAACCGATTGCGCGAGGGAGCTGAGACTATCCCCAAAGCTAAGGTATAAGTTTGATTTACTTTACTACGTCGTTTAACCTAAATTAGGCTTTCTAAATAAGATTTGTGTATTTGTTTTTATGAGAGCAGAAACTCATCGAACCATCGTTAAGATAGCAAAAGATGTTATTGAGCATATCTGTTCATGTTCCTTCGCACACACCATAAAGGACCGCATCATTGTCTTTAGAAACTGAAGGAAGGTAACAATATTTCCATCCATTTTGATCCAATTTTAATGGATTTTTGTGACCTAATGTTTTGAATTGAATTGTCATTAGTGCATCAATTCTCTGCAAGAGGGTGCTAATCAGCATCTAGTTTTGGATCTATTAAATTGGAGGAGGATCCTGTAGTGGCACCAAAGGTTTGCATTTTGAATAATACTTTCTTAAGTTTTTGTATGAAAAATCACTTCTTTCGACCATTTCTATGAGAAAAAAGGTTGCGGGCCTGCTCCATTATGGTTTATCACTGCCGAGGAATTAGATTCACTACCTCGTGAGTTAATCGTATTTCGTGTTCTGTTGTTCACTATTATATATCCATAAGGTGAATTTTATCATATTATTTCTGGGTTTGCTCAAGTGTAAAGCTAGTTTTATAAGTTTAAGCTGTTTGGTATTTCGAAATTGTGGATACAGAGCTCACTTTGAATAGATTGAACTGTTTTGCACGCTATATCCTAGGACGAAGTCTACATTATTCTATTGTAAAATCCCTTTAAACCTATTGCCAGCTCCCACATAAGAGGAAGGCTTACACTAGATAAGGTCATTGCAGCTTTAAGTGACATGGCAGCATATGCTGAAGCAAATTCTCAGCTTATTTCAGCTCCAAAGAAGAAGGTTCGCATTTTAATCTTCATACACTTTCAATTTTACATGCTTAAAAACTCGTCCATGTTCTAACTCGTTTATGATCTTTTTGTCCGTGAAGCTGGCAGAAGATCTTTTGGAAAAAGCATTGGTGACTGAGATTCTTTTCCTCTGACCATCCAATTATGTTTTACAATAAATGTGTTTGATGCGTTTATTGAATTGCTCCGGCTTCTCTGAGATGTTTTGTTGCTCGTTTGTAACCTAAAAGGTACATATGTACTAATGCGATTGTTTAAGTAATTCGTTAAGCTTTACTTCATGGGAAGTGCAGGAACTTAGGGATATTGCAATGAAAGAGGGATTGAAGGGAAAACACTTCTTCCTTGAAACTGACATAAAAGGACCATCTTTGAAGCTAGATCACACTGGGAAAGCCATACTGACAGTGAGTTCCAAGGGCTGCTATTGGAATTCACAGCCATTCATGCCTAAAGAATCCATGCCGATTTTGTTTCTAGCTAGCACTTCTCCATATAGGATCAAGATTAACTACTTTTGGTGTCTTCTCCTCATTGGTTTTGAATTTTTTAAATGAAATGTCACGCGTTCTTACAGGTACTTCGTCACCTTGGTCGTATCAGTGAGACAAGGATTGGTCATCATCGCGTTATCATGATTTTGAAGCCTCACTGAGTTACTGTTTGTTATCTTATGCTTCAAAAAGGTAATCCTTAATAAGTAATATTAGTATTTTGTAATGATTTGTGGCAACCGTTTACTAAATATTACCATAAGAATAAGTAGGGACTATTATTTGGTCCTAATAGGATATTAGTACCACTTTGAGTCTTTGACCTCAAAGAATGCTAAATCTGATGTTCAAGAATGTATTACAGGGCATAATTGCTGAGATTTTAAATGAGCCTCCTGAGTTACAGGAAGCAAACGACAGTTTCACTATACACATTCAATGGGCATTCGAAATATAGCGTGATATTTACATATGCCCATTTCTTATTTTGTTCGAGTTGAATTAAGGTTCGTGTCTTAAATTAAAAAAAATTATAAATTATTATTTATATATAGGAGTAATTTTAATAATATTAGCCTACAACGTTAACTCGTTATGTGGTTTCTATCATTATTAAAAATAAACAAACTTATAAGAAGAATTAAAAGTTTGCAACTAAATTAGGCATTCAGAAACAATCATAGTTAGAATGGATATGGGTTGAGAGGGTTGATGAACTCCGATCAATAGAGATTCATAAAAGGAATATGATGGATAGTTATTGAACTTCACGTAGTTATGACATGAATGGGCCCATTTCCTACTTAATTTAGAGTCGGGTTAAATTTTAAGTCTTAAATAAAAAATATTTATTAGTATGAACGAGATATTTAAATAATATTAACTTAATTTTTTGCGGCGGGATCCAAATGCAAACAACCGCCCATCATTTTCTTATCTACGTTGGAATGCATAATGATATCAATCTCGACCCCAACACCACGCCACAAATGATCTGTATGTGTAGTAAATGGAACAAACGGCCAAAATTTGGAATGAATACAAATTGGAGGTTCACGAGAAGAGAGTAAGGTAAAGGGAGTATTGTAATAGGATATCTTTTTAAAAGGAATGTACCCAAATGCTCCAAAACCACAAAATGGGCTATTCTCCAATTTGTGCCAACTACTACTATGACTTAGTTGAGATATAACGTAGAGATGGTGGTAGGGTTTAGGTAAGGAAGGCAATGAGTTTAGTTGAGATCTTATCTAGTCCAAGATAGTCAAGTCCAAGATTTAGCTTCATCGAACTCGGGCAATTGGAAGCTCTGTTTTGCCTGTTCTTTTAATATTTTAAATTTAAAAACACATTATTTTTTCTTATGATTAACTTTTCGGGAAATTTCCAAACGAACAATTTCAACGAAATCTTTCAATTTCTTATTTTACTATGTTCAACTCTATGTATTCCTTTATCCGTAGAGTACATTGAATGTACAGAAATGGCTATAACAGAGTTTCTCTTATTCGTATTAACACTAGGTTAGTTTATACCCGACTCGCCAGGTAAATCCACTTTCTCTTTTATCAATGAGCTACTATGAATCTATTCGATATACTCCCTATATTGAATTCTAGTTATTATTATTATAATTACTAGTTAATATTTTTCCTTCTGCAGTACCTCGACGTGAGATGAGCGTGCAAGGGGTTCTCAAGAATCAATTTTCCTTTTCTTTTATAAGGGCTAATAAAATCATTTATTTTGACTTTTTGATCCCATATTTTTTTTAATAATTAATTTTATAATTAGAACGAATTGTACGGACTATACCTATCTAATAATCGAATATGAATGTTTTGAGCCTGAGTTTAGCTTAAGACTTAGAGTTTTTGAAAAAAAAAAGACTCAAGGCTTGGCCCATTAATATGAGGCCAGATCAAATCATGGCCCAATTTTTGGCCTAGGTTTGAGTCTAATTTGAAGTCAACAAATCAGATTAATATGATCGGATTTTGAGATGGATTTCGGTTTGGCGGACAAGCTCAAGACTTAATATGAAAAGTTCAAATAGCTTGATTACTTGATCAGATAAGTTTATTCGCAATAACATTATTAAATAAATTTAAGGTTAAAATAATGCCGTTTTGAAAATTTTACCTAAACTTACAAATGGGCTCATGTCACATATTCTTAGGGTTGAGTCGGGTTAAGCCTTTTACTTAATACCATACTTAATCTAAATTAGATATAAAACGACATTATTTTAGGGCGAGAACAAGATTGGAAGGATACAGAAAATCTCATGTGTTGCTTGGACATTTCAATTTTTTATAAGAACCATAATCCCTGTATAAGAAAAAAAGTTCTTACCAATGCTCACACCACTAGTCGTGAAATGGCTTCTAGGGCAATGGCAACTACTGCTCTTCTTCTTACTCTAAACCCTCTCTTCTTCAGGATAGTTAGCTGTCATCGTGTTGCTTGTCCGCCAACGCCAAAGACTCCCAAACACTCATCACCATCACCACCAAAGGCCACTTGTCCCAAAAACACGCTTAAATTTGCGGTATGCGCCGAAGTGTTGAAGGGTTTGGTGCACCTTGTAGTTGGTACTCCACCAAAGACAACGTGTTGTAGTCTCATTGAGGGTCTTGCTGATCTTGAAGCAGCTGTTTGCCTTTGCACTGCCATTAAAGCAAGCGTTTTAGGCGGTAACCTTAACGTCCCTATCTCTTTATCCTTGCTTCTTAATTACTGTGGAAAGGGTGTTCCTAAGGGATTCAAGTGTGCTTAAGGCAAATATGTTCCTCCTTTGTGCTCTCCTTTCCACTTTCATGCTTTCTTATTCTTTTCTCATTCTTTGCTATGGCTTGTTTGTGGAGTTGGTCTTTTTCTTTTTCTGTTTTTCCATGTTATTGAGGTTCAAACTCAAACCATGTTGAAGGATGCTTGTTGGTTCTATGATGTCTCGTGGGTATGTTTGAAACCTTCATAATTGTGAACGTATGTATGGAGTAAACTGAAACGTGCATGTCTACTTTCAGTATATATAGTGTGAAGGGTACTTTTAATTATCATAATGTCTTGATTTTGTTTTTATTTTCATTATTAGTTTTAATATCCACGAAAAATCCAAATTTACTGTAATTCCAAATTCCATAATTGGATTTTCAGATATGTTTATTCAATAAAAAATATAATATACAGTTGAATTTATTTTAATCGTATTATAATTAGAAAAATTTTACCGATTCGTCCAGTTCAATTGTAAAAATTTTGAAATCTCTAAAATTTTGGTTTGATTTATTTTAATAAATTTTATTGTTAAAAACTGATAAGTTTATTAATTAATTGTTAATTTATGTAAATTAATAAGTTATTACAAACTAAAATAAATAAATTAATTTTTTAAATTAAACTTTAAAATTTTCAATAAATGAGGATAATTTTTTAATTATATTTAAAATTTTTAATTTTATTAAATAATTATCTAAATTTATGACAATTTTTTAATTTGAATCTTAGAATTATTTTTCTAAGGATCAGATTATAAAATTTTACAATTTAATTTCAGACATTAAAATCTAAGATAAACTTATTAAAAATTAATAAACTTAATTATATTTAAACAAATTTAAACGCAAATCCAATTCAGATTCGAATTTTAGAATCTAAGCACAATTCAACATATTGCCAACCCTATTTAGAAACACTGAGCATAACAACAAGAGGAACAGTTGCTCCCATGACATGACATGACATGAGGCTGTGAATGGCGTTGGAGCCTGGAGGTCATTTTTTCAGGAATGGTACAAATGGTATCAAAAGCTCTGGTCCACTTTCATTCCATTCGCTTTCTTCATTCTGATTTGGTCGTGGTCCTTCTTCCGAGAGATTTCAGGACCCAGGATTTTATTGCTCTTAACTTTCCTTGTATGATATTATTGATTCCTGCATCGTAATCAGAACAAAAGATTTTATGTGATATGATCTATTACCATCCTCAATTGAGAACCAATAAATCCATATCATAAATTTTGAGTACATTGTGATCTGTGTTCTGGAGTCTGGAATAGTAGTAACACGAACATACCAACTGAAATAACTAAATTAAAATTAATTATAAAATTTTAGAAATTTTATATAACGAATACGAGACATTATTATTAAATTGTATTAAGATATAGGTTGGAGTTTGTCCTATATGAAAAGAATACATATTATTAAGCATGCACGTAAACTTAGTGAGTTAATCCTTTTATCACCAATTAATTTTTCCATGAAACTTCATTTAGACTTATATGTGCTCAATTTATTTAGGCTCAATCTTACAAAATTTAACATGGCATTAGAGCAGGTTGTTCTTGGATCAGTTGTCACCACCTTTGTATCACATGTTGGGTCTTAAATTAGCATACAAGTGAGAAGGGCGTGTTAAAATATAAGTAAAAATTTGTTCTACATGGAAAAAAATATATGAACTTGATCATGCTTATAAGCCTAGTGAGTTACTCCTTTTATTACCAATTGGTTTTATGATGAACATCACTTAGATTTGTATGTGCTCAGTTTATTTGGGTTCAATCTCACAAAATTTAACAAATTGTTATCATAATCAATATTTTAAGAATCTGATCGTAAATTAAATCCGTAATATAAGAAATTTAAGATTTAAAAGGTTCATTGAATAAAATTAAAGAATTTAAAATATGATTAAAAGATATTGACTTTGCAGTTTAATTAGAAAAAGATTATTTAATAAAAATTAATTGATTTATTTTAATTTATAAGAATGTATTAATTTATGAAAATTTATCATTAATTAATAATTGATCGTTTTTTAATAATAAAAGTTATTAAAATAAATTGAACTAAAAAGTAAAGAATTTAAACAATTTAAATTTTAACAATTAAATCGATTGCCGTTGATTTTTTTAATCATAATTATCTTCTCTCCAATACTTTTAATGCATTGTAACAATCAACTATCAAGTTCTTATATGGACCTGATTAGAATAATGAATTTACCATATCTGTTTTTTATTAATCTGACGCAAGGTTTCTTAGCTAGCACGGTTTGACCCTTGGAGGAAAAGCCACAAACTTATTCCATTCCTTGAGAGACTTTATCAAGAAAGCCAGGCACTCCTGCAACTTATTAAATGACTCTCAGAACTCAAATCCAAACCATGATCAGATCCTCAATTCCTATTTCTCAGAACTCAAATCTAGAGCTATCTGCCTGAAACCTGAGTCCTTGTCTCTCTTCAACAACAGGAAATATGGGTATCATCAGGAAAAGCCTCTGTTTCATGTTAGGATCGTTTTGTGGTGCATACATAGCTCAGAACTACAACGTTCCTAACATCAGAAAACTAGCTGACTCGACCCTGATTATGGCCAAACGCATTGAAGAAACTTACAGGAAACCCACTGGCGATAAACGCAACGAAGACGCCTCTGAATGATCAAAAGACTTCGAAATCGTCCTGTCCTTCTTTTTAGTCCTTTCATTCCATTTCTTGTGTCCATTGTGTTTAGAAAATGGATCATGTTTAATGTTTCATATAGTACTGTTCTATTTTAGTGTTAAATGATGTACCCAAAAAAAAGTCCAAGTAGATTTTTTGTAAAAATTTTAAGTTTTTAAGTTCGAGTCTTGACTTTCCGATCCGGCCTAACTTGGAATTCAAGTTATGAGATTTATGGATGAAACCCAAACGGAGGAATTCCCGCTTAACTCTGTGGAGGCCAGCGTTCACAGGAAGTATCAATGGACCACAGAGATCAGAGGAGGTAAGCTGATAAGAAGATGACAACAGTACAGATGAAGATAGAGGAGTCGCTATCTGCTGCGGGAGTGTGCATAGGCAGTGAATGCAACTTTGGCTGTAAAAGGACATAACCAATGGCGAAGACTAAAGACCAAATTGATGATGGTGAGGCCATAGATCCTCGAAAGGTTGGTCAACGCCTTGTTTTTCTCCGAGTCGTTGCTTTGTTTCGTCTCTTTGGTGGAAACAATATTTTAGCAGTTATTTAATGACGAATTTTGATTGTTGGCGTAAAGTCATTACTTGTAAGACAAAAGCTGGTGTAGCTTGTGCTTAATGAAAGACATTTATATATCGATTTATTAAGTCATACATGAATCTATGATAGAAGTTGTAAGGATTGATTCTCTCTCTACTTTTCTTTTTGATTAGTTTTCTCAATAGCTCATAAACTTTTCTTGATAGTTTTTTAAAACATATGAACAACCAACCAACATTTATGTTGTTACATTTTATTTTTAAAAGAGAGAGAGAAAGGTCCTGAACCTATTTGAGTTCAACTCTTTAATATCCCATAATCATTATCTTGGGTTCTTGTCATTGGACTCAAATCTATAAGTAATATGGGCTATTAAATAATTTAACAATCTCTCACTTAACCCATGTTATAACTTGGTGATTCAATAATAAAACTTTAAGTGCACACAATACATGAAATCGATCAAGTCATCTTTAATTGAATTAAGATGATGGGATCATGACGGTCACAAGTTATACAATATGATTCTTTCCATGTATCACATAATCAACTCAACTTATAAAACTTTAAGTGGGTAATTCTGTAATTGTTATCTCACAGAAATAATTATTGTATACAACATAATATAGATAACAAGTAAGTGAGCAAAAATACGATTGTAATTGAATTCACAAGTGTCATAACAATTTGAGCAAAACAATTATATGTATATATACATGTCAGAACGCTATGCTAATAAGGACTTATCTATAATGCCCCTTCGTTCAACATGGCCAATAAATGTTTTAGGCAGTAAGCCTTTAGTTAACGGATCCACTATCATTAGATCGGTGCCAATATGCTCAATTGACACTTTATGTTTCTGCACTTTTTCTTTCATAAACAAATACTTCAAATTCATATGTTTTGCATCCTTTGAATACTTGTCATTTTTAGGGAAGAAAACGACTGCGGAATTATCACAACAAATTCTTAATGGTCTATTAATATTGCGATAATGCCAAGACCTAAGATAAAGTTTCGCATCCACAATCCATGAACCGTGGCCTCAAAGCATGCCACAAATTCAGATAGTGGAAGTAGCGATGATGGACTGCTTTATACTTTTTCACGAAACTACTCCTTCAGCTAATAGGAATATATAACCGAATGTAGATTTTCTTGAGTTTACATAACCGGCACAGTCTAAATTCGAGTAACTTATCAATTCGAGATGGGTTGATTTTATATATGTGAGTATATAGTCCTTTGTGCCTTGTAAATATCTAAGAATTTTCTTTGCAGTTTTCCAATGGTCCATTCCAGGATTGCTTTGATATCGGCTTAGCGTTCTGATAGTAAAACTAATATCTGGCCGAGTGCATGTTTGAGCATACATTAAGCTCCTAACTACTGACGCATAAGGAATAAACTCCATTTCCTTACGTTCCAAATTGTTTCGTTGACATTGCATTTGACTAAATTTATCCCATTTATAAATTGGAACTATCCTTGCGGAGCACTTTTTCATTTTAAATCTTTCTAATACTTTCTCGATATAACCTTTCTAAGACAATCCTAACAATCCTTGTGATCTATCACAGAATAATTCAATTCCTATCATATAGGATGCCTCACCCATACCTCTTATTTCGAAATAATTAAAGATAAAACTCTTTACAACATGTAACAAAACCATATTATTAGATGCAAAAAGAATATCATCAACATATATGTAGCACCCCACTCCCGCAAGACCCGAACCCGATATCGATGGTGATATCCGAGCTCGTGCCCGCGGTAGCGGCGTGCTAGAGCGGTCATTCAGTTACGGTCG
>JANITX010000010.1:50709594-50720467 GCA_027564395.1 Erythroxylum ulei | reverse complement strand
CTATTTGGATGTTCTTGTAGAATGTGATAATGAGATTGCTGTCAAGATGTTGACCGGTGGTGTTCAAGCAAATTCAGGTTGTTTATCTCTTGTTGACAGAATTCGCAACTTACTGAAGCGATTCAATAATGTGAAACTCACGCACATCTACAGAGAAGAAAACTTTGCTGCTAACTCCCTTTCCCATCTTGCTTTTGATTTTCCTCTTGGTTTTCATGTTTTGGGGCAAGTTCCCCTAGTGTTAGTAGATGGATTGATCGTGATTTAATAGGGGTATCTTATATTAGGTAAATGTATACTTTTGTGAGCTTTGCTCACTTTTTCTTACCAAAAAAATAAAACGTTTGAGGGGCCAAAAGACGCCGTTTGCAATTACTACCACCGACCGGCTTTGAATACAGAAATCCCCTGGAAAATAGAATCGAAAAAATAAAACTTCAAAGGAGTAAGTAAGCACAGGGTTGCCACGTGGACAATATGTGGGGCTACAGAGTCAGGCAACGTTAGTTTTGTGTGTAAGTTCTTGAGCAAACATATGAAGTCGTGGGATGTGCTAGTGGTACCGAGGGAAAGAAGAAGACAACAAAATTTGCCAAATACGAATTATGCATTTTCAGTTACATAATTAATGCTGAGTTTTGTTTCTTGTCATAAATAAATTTCTACTCACTCTCATATCTGCTAGATTCTCACTGGTGCTTATCTTTAAGCAGAAGAAGAACCCATCTCACTCACACACACACACACAACGAAAAAGTTCAAGCTGCAGAACTCAGAAGCACCGTTTGGTAATCACACTCTTTTCTGTCTTTTATGATCACTGCAAATTTGAGGTTGATTTTGGTGTTTGTTATTGTTTCTGAGTAAACTTGGGCTTATTATCATTTCTCAACTATGATTTAGTGTGAATTGTGACGGGTAAAACTCTCAGATCTCGTATTTTAGCAGAATTTTTACTCTATGATTGTTGTTGTTATAACGGGTAAAAGTCAAATTCTAAGCCAGAAAGATCTGGAGGATGCAAGAGCTTAAATAGATCACAGATATCTCTTTTTCCTTTATGTTGATTTCATAGTCTTTCCCTAACATGTTCCTTAAAGATGAACAGTGTGCTTCTTTACTTGGTACTTCTTAACATATTTTTCAAAGTTTTAGGTCTTTGTTGCAGAATAGTTCTATTTCGGAAATAGCCCACTACTAATTAACGGATCTTCTCAAATTCCGTATTTTAGTGAAAGTTTTATTGAGTTGTTGTATTGTATTGTATTTCCGTAAGAGTGGTAGATCTTTTTTTTGGTTAAGTAATAAATCAGATTATATAAAATTATAAAAAATTTAATTTACAGTTGCTTTCCTTTTGCGCTAAAAAAGTTTAAAATTTTGTTCGTGACACTTTATTAAATAACTGAGAAGATTTTAGTTGTGATCGTTATAATTATGATGGTTGTTATAATTGATTTATCACAACTCTTTTCACATAAATCTTAAAATGCGTAATGAAAGAAATAGTAAAAGATATAATGCACATAATTTACTAATTTTCTAATTTATCGATGGATTATTTTTATTTTTTTCATAAATTCAATTAAATTAAGAGAGAATTCCAATTTTTAAGGATTTGTTCACATTAAGTTAATTAGTTATATTTTTGTAAATTTTCATAAATTATAATAGTGATTTATTTTGTATATAAAAAAAGTATTTTTATGACCTTCCACAGGCAATAAATATAATCATTATTAATTCAATTCATTGTTCTGGTAATTAATCTTCTTGTGTTTGCATCTTTATTGCTTTTCAATTTCTTAGATTATTATCTAATAATTCAAAATGGTCAAACGCAAGTACGGAAAGACAGAGATTGCCTCTAGCTCTGAGAATACGAAACGAGTGAACTCTGACGAAATGCCGTATCTCCCTGAAGCTGTCATCTTCAACATACTCATTATGATCCCAGCCCATTTTCTAGGCTCAATAAGACTGGTTTGCAAGCTCTGGGCTGATCTCATCCAGCAACCTTTCTTTGCCTTGTTACATCACCAACATGCAAGACCTGGTCTTTTCGTTCAAAACAAGCAATTCCCATACAGTGCTCGGTTCTTAGAGCCGAGAAGAGATGGCGAATTTGGCGTAACTTACTTGGCTCCTCGGTATCCAGGACTGATGTTCAGTAGCGTTAAAGGGTTATCATTGCTCAATGATCCTCTCAACAAGCTCATATACGCCATTAACCCGTTCACCATGCAAGGTGTTAAGGTTCATCAACCAGTTATATGCCCAAGTAGAGACCATTCTAGTTGTGGGCTTGTGTACAAAAATGGTGTATACACGTTGGTCTGGGGTTTCCAGGACGCAGAATTGGCTGCTCATTTCTGCGTTCTGAGACTTGGGATCGATGATGATTGGAGGAAGATCGAGGCTACAATTCCATATTATGGAATATACATGCAAACCCATCCTATCTCCATTGGAGGAGGTTTTCTGTGTTGGGCCATGTCTCGACAGAGAGATACAGTAATAATGGACACCAACAACGACAGTGTCCATATCTTACGTATCCCTCGTGGACGGGCGACACCATTGGCGTTCCTGAAGAAAGGAGAGTACCTCTGCACAGTCACAGAGAATCTTGCTGTTTATTTGATACACATCTTGAAGGACGTTCGCAGACGAAAATGGATTCGTTGCCACAGGTTTGATTTTGCTCGTACAAGAGAATTCATGTTCACAGCTTACTTGAAGTTCATTGGGTGGACAAGCGATGAGCAAGAACTGATCATGTTAGCTTGCAAGGCAAATGATACTTTGACTTGTCTGGCTTATAACATCAAGACCCGAAAGATTCGATGTGTTGATGGGTATATGAACTCAGGTGACAACGTGCAAGTTCATGCCAATACACTCATCTCGTCCAGTTATGGGTGACATAGCTTTCCTTTTACTTTCGGCTTGTTAATTTCATGCACTGATTGCTTCTTTCGATCTAGCCAACAGATATCCTGATAATTAAGGTTTAGTTATGGATGTTATGTTCAACCTTTGATCCTTCGTACATATGAAATATATGCATGGTTCTTGTTCTTGTTCTTGGTTACCATGGCAAGACCTTCAACATTGTGACTGAGAGATGGTCCCTGGAAAGTTGGATGGCCCACTCTCCTGAATATTTAGAACATCATTTACTTGGAATGTATTGCACTTCATGACTAGAAACATTAACTTGTTCAGACGTTGGAACATCCAACATGTGCACTTTACTGCGTGTCTTTCTAATCAACTTTTGAGTTTTGAGACATTAAATTTGATGCTCATTTTTAGTGCAACAAATATAACAGAAAATAGGTCATGAGCTTGCTATCTATAATAATACTGAATTATGAAAATGTTACATCATAGTATTGTACTTATAAGTTAGCACGAAGTTAAAATTTAATGGTAATGAAAAAATTATAAATTTTTTAGCTTTAAGCCACTTCCATTTACTTTATTCATGTAAACATCGATTAAGAACTTAATTTGGACGAGGTTGGCAAAGTTGAATAGGTCTCAAGTTTTTCAAAGTTGGAGACTAAACTCGAAATAAAATTTAAAAAATAAACTCGATTTTAATTAAATCTTGTTTGATTTTTTAGTTTCAGAATCGTTCAATTTGAACTCAAACATTTTTGTCAAAATTGATCGGACCCAAAATTTTGTCAATCTCGAATTGATTCACAACCAAAATTGGACATAACTTAGTGACTTGTTACAAAGTCTGACTAATTTATCATTACTAATTTGGTGTAATAATGTTTGGACGCTTGTTCCTAGCCTACGTACCATGGAAATTTCTCCTATCCTTTTTCTTAAAGTCTAAAGAGTTTGAAATTATTTCTGAATGTGTGGTAATATGTTCCTGATAAGTTAAGCATTAGTTCTGTTTGCTTGTTATTCGTTTTTGCTTTAAAATCAAAGTATGAACAAATCAATCAAATCTCCAAGATGCTTGTGAAAGCTAATTGACAAGAATGTTTATGAAGATTAAGCAAAGGGATAGGAGCTTTAAAATCAAAGGAAGTGGAATGATGAATCTAGGATAGGAAAAGATCGACATTCAAATCAAAACCAAATTAAGGGGTGAAAAGACTATAATCTACATGTTCATACAAAAGCTCTTCTACTTTTACTCCTTTTTCTTCCTAAATGGGTTTTCTTTTTCACATTTGTGGTTTCAAGATAACCATATCGAAATAGTGTCAGAAAAAGTTATTTTGGTAAAGTATAAAATATAGAATTGCTTCATATATAATAACATACTCTAAGTAGTAAAATTCAATATTTTTTTATTAAGTATCGTAATCAATAAGAATGAAAAAATGATGATGTGTTTAGAAAAATTAAGTAATTTTATGTTAGAGTAGGAATTGTCATTAGTACTATTGATTAAAAGACTTTTCATTCCGATGGTTTCAAGGAGATTAGCAATTCGAGGCCTCGCGTGATCAGAAGCTATCACCAGTCTAGACTTCAAAACCCTCTCCTAGACCATCATAAGCATACAAATAAAGCAAACCCATAGTATATAACATGTAGTCTTGGAGCTTCAAACAAACAGTACAGTAAAAGCCAATTGAAAGAGCGAAGAAGAAGAAGAGAGAAAGTAGAGCATATAAACCCTAACAGTACGGCTTCATAACTAGTATGGAATGACACCAACATTGGCAGGAGCGAAACACCCGTCTTTCATGAGCACATCATCTCCTTCCTGAAAAGAGCAGATTAAGTATAGTTTAGATATGGGACCGTAATGGGTCTGTGAAGATAAGCATAAGTTTCACAAATTAGGGTTTTTCAATTACCTGTTGACGGAGGTTGGGTTTCTTCACGGGTTGATCAGGCATGAGTCCGAAGTGGATGTGAGGGAAATGGGCCCACTGTGAGAAACAAACAAAGGAATCACAAAATCGAGATTCATGAAACGTCAAAAAGAAATCTAATTGAATCTTGGGAAGCTATGTGGAACCCTAGGCTGTGAGCAAACAATGGAGGAGTTTCCTCGGATCTCACATTCTTTGCAGCAGCACTAAAAGCCTCTCTGTGGCTTATATCAGGGTTTCCAGCTTTGATGCGTTGGATCTCGTCCCTGCACATCAGAATTCAACATTTATAGACGTCAAGATCTTTGAAATGCATTTGATGCTTCGTGGGCATTTACAAGTTGTTCACTTGGATTAGATTAAGTTAAATCATTCTTCATAAAACAGTGGTTTCATTGGTTTTTGAGTTGAAGATTACTTACTTGATAAAGCGGTTGTAAGCAGATGGGACTCTCTGTCTTTTCTCTGGAGCTGGACATGGAACGCACAGACATAACAAAGACAAACGAACAGACAGAAACGTTAAATCACTTCGCTGACCTTTTCAAGGATTTCTGATTTTTTCTGGTTTATCTCTCCTTCCCTCTCTATATCTCTCTCTCGCTCTCCATCATTGCTTCATCATATCATTTGAAGAGATATCTATCTATCAATTCGTGGGTATAGCCCATATCTATAGTTCCGGGGGAGAAAAAGGAAATAATTCCATTTCCATTCTCTCTCTAGCGAGTACAGATATGCATGTAGACAGAAAATTTTGTAGCAGAAACAGTTTTTGCATGATGAGATAACACATGCATGACAAGAATAGGATAACCAATTTGAGTATAAACACATATCATCTTTTCGAGCTTCCTCTTTCTGGATTGGAACTACTGGTGCACTTAGGATGTGCGTGTGCCTATTGAGTTTCAGAAAGTTATGAAACTTAGACTTGAATATAGATCTGGTGGAGGGTTTCTGTCGCAATTTATAAATCGGGAAATAACATGGGAAGAAGGCCAAGCATCACACGAGTGTTCTAAAGATTCTTGCTACTTGAAAACCAACCAAGAAATCTGTGGAGACTGTTGAGCAGTGTAAAAGTTGTAACTGGCTTTTCATCAATGTTTAGTGGTTTACGAAAGCTAAAGTGCAAATTTGTCTGACAAAGTGTCGCGTCACCCAGAAAGAAAGCTCATCGACCTAAAACATGTTGGAGTTGCCACTGAAACAAATAACAGACCAGAGCACATTACTAAAGAAAAACAAATAAACGTGAAGGAGAATCTCACGTCTGTTCACCGCTGGTGGTTTTGGGATCTCTTCCATTCCTCCGCGAACTTGCATAACAGACTCGTTTGGGTTAACTTGGTTCATCAGCAAATTTGATGGAGCTGTGCTTCGAATTTCCTCCTATAACCACCGAGAACAAGGAATTACTTCGAGCTTGTGTTAGAAATTCAAAGCATTACAAGTTCACAACAAGAAATTTGTGCCAGAAACATTGTTGCTAGATGGTCATAATGATATTACTGCATTGCTTTAAATATCGTAAGCACTATTTGCAGAAATGTATTGATCATCAATCTAAGAACGTGGTTTTGTACGAAACCCTATGTTGTCGTTATACCAGGAGATTCTGGGGGTTGAAGAAAGCATGGCCAAGTTGAAGCTGGTTAGCTGCAGGAAGAAGCAGACCGCGCATGTTCACGGATAGAAGGTTGGTGCAGTGACCACATCGAACTGTGACAGTCTTGAACAAGCTAGTGCAAGGAACACTCACCTGAAGACACACCATTGAAGAAACAAACAATATTAAAACCCTAAGAAAGCTGTCATTAAAAAAAGGCCTAGAAAACAGAAGAAGATAAGGATATTACAAAAGAAAGAAAAGATTAAGGAGCCAGAAAGAGTAAGATAAGAATATTAAAAGAGAGTGAAGAATAGACAGAGAAGAAAAAGATACCGCCAGGACAGTGTCACAAAAGTTGCAATGGACGTAACAGAGCTGGTCGGAGGGGGACGAGAGGTGGTCCGGTGAAAAGGCAGCTGATGAGGAGGACATGTTTTTTTCCTTCTCTTTCTTCACTTTTTCTTTCCTAGACTTCTGATTGTGATTTGATTGATGGGTATTGGACTGATCAGCGGATGTTTTTGATAGACAGGAAAATCCTCTTCTTGGATCTGATCTTCTTGATTGTTGAGTTGTTACTATAGATATAATTGCTCGAACATATAAAGGAAGAGGTGCGTGTATGTAGTGCTGAGATAGAGAGAGAGAGAGGAAAGAGAATAAAAAGTTGCCACTAATATAGGGAAAAGATAGAGAACAGAACTATAAAGGGTACTTCCCTTCTCTCGAACTTGAATATTTAAAATGAGTTTTGTTGCTGTTGTAGTTTCGTCTATGTATCGTAAACAGTGGCATATGAGATAGATAGAAGCAGAGGGAAGATGAGTGAGTGAGAGTGTGTGTGTGTGTGTATGCATTAAAGGGTCTTGAGGTTAGAGATCAAAGGAAATGAATGGTTGGCATTCCCAATGGATGTGTTATGTTTTGTGTTTATGCATAACAGAGAGAAAGAGGGGGAGAGAGAGAGAGGAAGAGAGCAGAGGCGGCAGAGGTGGGGGAGAGTGTGGGGGTAGAGAAGAAAAGGACGTGTGCATGGGCTTTGCTCATTCACCTGTTGTTTTCACAGTTAAGATGGGCTGTGAAAAATTGAAAAAGCCTTCTCTTTTCTTTCCTTTTTTTCTTTCTAAATAATAAATCTTTTCCTCGATTCTCTACAATTCCATGGTGATTCTAGAGTCTAGACCGACCACAAAGAGACTATAAATTCTCTTTTCACCATCATCAATTCATCATTATTTTATTCTGTTTTTTAAATTAAAAGATACAAAGTTGCATGTGGTTTTCAATTTCTTAAAAAAAAAAGTTTATTTTAAAATAATAAAACACACACGATATGATTATGAATATCGTAAGTAATAATCTAAATGTTACTTATACAATGACCCAATTTTGTTTGAATTAATTAAACTTGAGAGCAAACTAATAATTTCTTTTAATTACTTTAAATTATTAATTTAATTTAAATTTAATCGATCCTAATAAAGTCTAAGTGTTGAATTGAGTTATTATAGTAACATTTGATTAGTTTACTTATGATATTCGTACCTAGGGTTGACTGTGGGTAAAGGCAAATTGGGCACCCGCCTAGTGTCTATTTTTACTCTCATAAAAAATAAAATGAAATAAAATAGGGCTCACTCTTGACTTTTTAAAGAACAATAAAAGACCCATATTTTGCTTCTTTTTATTCTTTATAAGAGTCCAAAAATGGGGACTCTACTTTGCTCAAGACCTATAAAATACTAGGAACAACTATGTCCGTACCACATGTATTTTGTCATTATCTTTTTAAAAAATGATAAAATCTTTTTTTTTAATTATATATTAAAGGATTTTTCTAAAGCTTTTTGGACATCAAGAAAAACTTATGTTCTTTATCCTTTTTTTAATACAAATAGTTTTGAGATTACTTTTAAATAAATTTAATTTATTCAAGATTTCAGAAGCCTCCAAATTTGTCAAAACAAGAATTTGCATACAAAAAATTATGAATTATTTTTCTTTTAATTGGTTTTCAAATAATTAAAAGCTTGTTTTGATAATACCAAAAGTAAGAATTTTAATACTTAAATCAAATTATAAGTTATAAATTACAGTGCTTGAATAATTATAGACCACATGAGAGCAATCATGGGTAATTTAAGCACGTCAAATCCTCTGTTTCAGTTACTCTATTCCATTAAATCTCATCCATATATTTATATAAGGTCCACACAAATGTGTAGACGAAATTTAGTGAAAAGAACACCATAATCGAAACAGAATATCTGATCTCGTAATTTAAGTTATCATGGGAGATCTCCTCATCATTGTTTTTTTATTTAAAAGATTTTTAAAAAGCACACTTTTCTTGCTAAATTCATTTTCATATTTAATGCAACTCATTAAATTAGTAATTGTCCAATGATAAATTTTCTATTATTATTTGTACAATTGTCACTTTTTATTTTTTTTACTAGTTAAATAAATTGTCCATATATATGAATATTAAAAAAACTTAATTTCAACATAATTACTATAGGTTATCGCAACAGTGGTTCTAACCACATTGTAATATTACAGTTATAATTGCATTATCATAAATTCATATGGAACAATGAAATTTGTACATAAATACATATACAGGGTTAATCAACGCCTAACCTTTTAAAAAATTTTCAATTTAGTATCTAAACTTTTAAAATTTTTAATTAAGTGACTAACAATTTAATTTAAAACGTTAACTCTGTAAGTAGTTTTCTGATTTAGATAACAAAATCCGAAATTTTCATAATACGTAGATGTCTACCTAAAAATGTTGTGATCATGATTAGGCTGTAGTAGAGAAAACATTTTAGGCAGACACTTACAAATATCATGAATAATAAAAATTTAGTTAATCAAATCGGTAAATTATTAATGGAAGTAACTTTTTTAACTGAACGGTTAAAAATAAAAAATTTAAAATATTACAAACTTTAAAATTAGTTATATATATATATATATCTACATATCAAATCTTTTGTTTCCAATCATATTCTATTAAATTTCATTTATTTATTTATATAAAATTTACAAATGTGGATTAGATATAATATAACTTGATAATAACACCAAAAGATATTATCCTCTGTAAATATATCACATGGTTTGGAATTTGGATGGGTCCAAATCCTTAGTTATCCCTGTTTTATGTTTACGTTCGTGTAGACATAAAGCCCTGAATGGCGGGCACCTATAATACTCTACGCGTCTAGCTTTGACTTCTCGACACTTGTCAGCGTCACTGTCTCAATCCCTGTTATTAGCCAATTTGATTAGCTTTGGATTCATGTGTCTTTTCACATTAATCAGAGTACTCCGTTTGTTTTAGGCACCCTGATCCTGATCCCTATTGATTTTGATTCTGACTCTGTTTGTTCGATCGATGCTCGTGGAAACCTTCGAAATCGTGTAGTCTAAACTGAAGTTATAGTTAGAATCTCTTAATGTCCAAACTCCAGATAATTCATCCCGTTACGCTTCAGCTTTCTTGGTTAGTTCTTTAATTGTTTGTTTTCTTGCACATTAATATTCATTAGCTATAACAGAAAAAGAAGGAATCTACAAGTAATTAGTTTTACTTTCTTTTTGAGGTCTCTATTAATTGTTTAGAGTTTAGATAATTTAAATATCACTCAAAATCAATGGTAAAATTATATCGTTTAACGACTAGATCGGTTATACTTTAAGGAGTAAAGTATTGACTCGTTAAATAAATACATAGTCACAAGGTAATTAGTGATAGAAACGAGGATAGTTTGTTAAATATATAACCTTATTGGAAGAGATAAGATTAAGAATGCATTGTTAAGAGACAAATTAAAAGTGACTAGTATTAGTGATAAATTAAGAGACACAAAACTTAGGTAATTTAGGCATATTAAAAGGAGACATCAAAAAAATTCAGTAAAAAAATGTGAAAAATAGTAGTTAAAGAGTGCAAGAGAAAAAAAATGAGGTCTAAGTGTATATTTGGTTAAGCTTTTGGAGGGTGAAGGAAACACTTTTTTCTATCGCAAAAGCTGTTTTTAAGAAAACTGAATGTTTGGCTGTAAAATCTAAAAGCACCTTTTTCATAGAAATAACTTTCTCAAAAGCTAAATTACAGCTTTTTGAGAAGTTCAGATTTGGAACTTTTCAAAAAAGCATTTTTTCAGGTAGATTTTTCAGATCAATTAATGAGCTTATTGCTAGTCCTTTTACTTTTATGTTTTACACATAATTTTCACAATACCCACAAACACATCTTCACGTTTATTTTGAAATTTATATAATATTATTTAAATTTTTTATATGTTTTAATATTTATTTTTAATATTAGTTTTACCTATATTATAATTCATATAAAAGATTTGGTTAAATATATTTTTATTTATGTTTT
>JANITX010000010.1:50665732-50681482 GCA_027564395.1 Erythroxylum ulei | reverse complement strand
AACATCATTACAAGCATATAAACATTTTCATCTCCATTCCACTCATGCATTTGACACTTTGATTTCATCCATTCATTTACTAAGTTTTAACCTTCAATTTCACTTCAAACCTTTCATATATTAGTCCCATAAACCAAGGATCAGTCTAGGTTCACTTTAAAACTCATTTGAGGCTTCATGAGTATCATTTGACCCGTGAATGTCCATTAAACGGATCTTTACGGGTCACTTACACCACTTTGCAAATTTGACCCTCTAAACATAAAAATTTCGAATTTTGGCCTGAAATAAGAGTTGTAGATCTCGAAGTCCTCTATACAAAACATACAAAGATCATCCCATTCCGAGTTCTACACAAAGAGTTATGACCCTTACACTAAAGTATGTTCAATTGAGTGTTATGAAATTCCAGATTTCTAACTCTTCACTTTCAACACTCAATTCCTCATGCTTTGCCAATCATGTCTAGTTCAATACTCATCATTTATTCACTATTATAACTAAATTTCAATTCAATACCATTCATAGCCAAGATATGGTTCATGATTGCACATAAACACTCATAACAGGACATATATATACATGCACATTCATCATCAACTCTCATCACTTAATACTCAATTCAAGTCACAATTAGACACTCTTAAAGACAGAATTTGCATGCAATGTCTTCATGGAAAATGAAGCCTTATATCTCTAATTTCACCCAAATCAAACCCCATCCCATTTGGATAATTACATAACAATTTATGAATAGATAACATAAGCATATTCAGTGGAAATGTAACAGCTAGCCCATTCCAGCCATTTACACACTCTTGATCAATTTGTCTCCTACTCTTTCCCTTTTCTAAACATCATACTTGTTCTTTTCTTTCACTTCCATACCTCATCCAATCCCTTCTTTACCCAATCAACAATCCATGTTTTTCTCCATTACAAAATAGCACATAAAACTCCATTTATCACTCAAATTTTCTATACCATTTCACCATCATTTTGACAATCCTTAAATCACTAAATCATCACTAACTCATCACTATAACCTCTTATGATCATCATTCATCATGTATGAAAAAGTAAGGCAATTATTTACTCATTCAATCAACCACATGCCATCATATAACTAAGCACCATTCTAAGAGCAATTAACCCATCATCATACACATTTATTCAACAAATCATCAAGAACAACTTGCTACTTACTTGAGTTGGCTTCAAAATCTTCAAACACCATCAAACCCTAACTCCTTCCTCTTCATAAATCATCAACTTCCATGGAGGAATAGGTTAGGTCTCTGAGTAGCAAGGTGGAGGAGACCAAGAAAATGAAGTAGCAAGTGAAAAGAAAGCAAGATGTGTCACCAAATGAAGTGGGAGGGAGAGGTGTCGTGGGAGATGAAGAAGAAAAGAAGAAGAATGAAGAACAAAGCTAAAAAAAATAGAACTTTGGCCAACCAAAGAGGGAGTGTCGTTTTTCTCAAGTGGAAGACCAATTAATATGGTCTTTCACTTAGTAAAAAGTGAGTGGTGTGGCAAGTGACACTTGTCACTTGCCATATGTCACTCCTATATGGTTCCCTTTGGTCTACTCTCATTTAGTCTCCAATTTCTAATCCAATTGACTCCCAATTTTCAATGACACTTATCATCATATCCCTATGGCATATATAAAAAGTTCCATTACCATTTGACTCTGAATTCTACTCCAATTCGCCAATTGTTCTGCCACTTGGCATTTTTCCCGGTCCAAAATACCCTAAATTTCAGAAAATTCCCAAATTTTCTCCAAAAATTCTAATTCACTTCCTATCTATTCCTACTCAATTTTTAAGGCACAAAGCTATAATATGCATCATGTTCACACTAAAACAATTATTTATACCCGAACATGTCAATTGAGTGCATGACCAATTAATTTGATGTGTTCAATAATCCAATTCATAAATGTGGATGCCAATATGATGTATGAGCATGAAATGCAATGTTCTTAATCTCTTTTAAGCTCCCATGTACCAAATTGGTCAAAA
Organism: Erythroxylum ulei; assembly: GCA_027564395.1. Taxonomy (NCBI): domain Eukaryota; kingdom Viridiplantae; phylum Streptophyta; class Magnoliopsida; order Malpighiales; family Erythroxylaceae; genus Erythroxylum; species Erythroxylum ulei. Next base: position 50,679,452 of record JANITX010000010.1, on the reverse strand, counting down.
TTGCGATTTACAAAAGTTGACCCGAGGATGTCCGTTAAACGGACTTGCATGTCCGTTAAATGGACATAGACTAGCCAAGCAATCCAAATTCATCCGAGAAGGTCCGTTAAACGGACCTGCATGTCCGTTAAACGGACATGAGTCATCCAACTTGTTCCAATTCACCCGAAGCTGTCCGTTAAACGGACTCCCATGTCCGTTTGACGGACACACAATTCTAAGCCTCTAAGCTCACGAGCACCAAATTTTAGGGTTCTAACCCTCAGTAGGGGCACGGGATGATACACAACGCCCCACTGAGGATGCGCATATAGGACCAAGTGGCTCTCACTTTTCCATGCTCTCGGGTACTGAGAATATCGTTTGCAATCATGACAAATCTACTGAAAATGACCATTACATGATTATTGCGACGGACAGCTAGGCACGACTAGGAACAGAGGCTACTGGAAGCAAGGGGTAGCTTAAAATGACTCCACACCAGATTACAACCAAGCTTCCACCCAGTTCATTACCCAAAGGAAAAGAGGTGATACAACAGAATCTAAAAACGAATGACATAAATCTAAACCTTGTGGCCCCTGACGCACTGTTTTGAAAATCGGACCGGATCGGCCGGTCCGACCGGTTCGACTGGTGACCGGTTGGCTATCTGGTCCGGTTCACCCCTAAAAAACGGTTCTTAATTGAACCAGTGCGAACCGGTCAAAACCGGTCGGACCGGTTCGGTTCGACTGGTCCGACTGGTCCGACCACTGGTTCAATCATTTTTTATTTTTTGGTATATTTTTGTATTTTTTAAATATTACTAATATTATATATAATTAAATATAATTATTGCATAATTATGACGTCACACCGGTTTGACCGGTGCTTGAACCGGTCGAACCGGTGACCAGTAAGGCCTCCGATTCGATGGCCGGTCCGGGTTTCAAAACACTGCCCTGACGTCAGCAGACCACAGCAGGAACCCATGCATGCTAAAAGCCTTCCACCACGTAACGCCCGAAACCATATTGCCATTAACATTCCTTCCCACACTGAAATAGTTTATCAAGACCCATCTTTCTAGTTACCTGAGGACAACGTGATGGAGTGTGAGAATCCCGCGACAGTGTTGGGGGGCGGTGTAGGACTTTCCACACTAGCTCAAATCCCTCACCCGTCTTGCTTACAGCCGAAACCGCCAGACCCTCGATGTGAGAATGTTGGGTTAGCAAACGTGGAAATGGTAATAGAAACGCAACAGGACTCCTCTCCAATATGCAGAGAGAAGGAAGTGCCAGATTTTATTCTCGAAGACGACAGTCCCACCTTTGTCTAAGTACGATGGACTCTTTCTTTCCACTTTTATTATGTCCATATTAACGTGGAATTGTCAAGGTGCGGGAGGGAAAGCACTCAAACCAGTTTTACTACATTTTGTTCGGATCCACAACCCATTCTTGGTGGTTCTGATGGAAACACGAATCAGTGGATGTCGTGCTGACCTGGTCATCCGTCACTTGGGGTTTACGAATTCATTCCGGGTAGAAGTGGAAGGCTATTCGGGTGGTTTATGGATACTCTGGAGGGAGACAGTGGCCGCTCACATACTCATAGCTACCAGACAGTTTATACACCTTTCTGTTAACCATAATGGCAATACATTTCTCTTTACTGCAATATATGGAAGCCCACGATACCGTTATAAAAAATACCTATGGCAGGGACTGACGAAACTGAAGTAGGTGACTGAAGGACCTTGGTTAATCGGAGGCGATTTTAACGCTAAATTAGAAGCGGGAGACAGGCGAAGTGGATCACTCACGCGGCCTATAGTAAACAAAGGTTTTCAGGAGTGCATTTACAAATGTCAACTTCTGGATCTTGGGTATTCGGGGTCGAGATTCACATGGAGGAGGGGCCAATTATTTGTAAGACTGAATAGAGCGTTTGGCTCCAATGACTGGCAGACCTTATTTCCCAATACCGTCGTTCAATGACGGAGCCAGAAATTTAATATAGGAGGGCCCGAATATTAATTTTTTAAAATTTTGGGGGGCCCAGTGCAACACTAACCCTTAAATAACTCCGTTATTATATATATATATATATATTAAAAATATTAAAAAAAAAAACCTTGGGGGGCCCAATGCACCATTGGGCCCCATATAACTCCGTCGGTGCCGTCGTTCATCATCTTCCATTTCTAAAATCGGATTACCGACCTCTTTTAATCAGCTTTGGACTACAACAACCTTGCTTCTACTCTTTGAGACCGTTCCGTTTTCAGGTCGCCTGGTTAGCTAATGACACATTTCGCACAGTCACACAACAATTTTAGGCACTGGATCGTAATGATTTCAGTGGTTCCTTGCGCAGATTTGCAAGTCAACTTCGAACCTGGAATAGGGAGGAATTTGGCAACATATTCCTCCTAAAACGTCAACTTTTATCCAGACTAGCAGGCATACAAAAGGCCTTTGAAGTTAGACACTCGGACTCCCTGACATAGTTGGAGGTTTTCCTCAGAAAAGAATTGGAACAAGTTTTGTGCAAAGAAGAATTATTCCGACATCAACAATCGCGAGCCAAATGGCTAACTCATAGCGATAGCAATACGACGTACTATCACACCACTACAATGGCCAAAAGGTGACTCATCAAAGTCAATGCTCTAAGGGATAACGCAGGTCAACTAATCTCGCACACCACTGCTTTGCGAAGTATGGCTCAAGCTTACATGGAACAACTGTACACAGAGGAGGAGAGTTACCAGGCTTGGATTCTGGCCACGGGAGCATTTCCAACTTTACATTCTATTGCTAAATTAAGTATGAGAGCTCCGATCCAGGCATCAGAAGTGCAACAGGCCATCTTTGCTATAAAGGCAAATAAAGCACATGGGATTGATGGATTCCATGCCATTTTCTTCCAAAAACAATGGGATATCGTAGGTCCTTCCTTAGTCGAATATATTCAGAGAGTCTTTAGATTGGAAACATGGGATGCAGAGATCAACAAAACTATCATTGTGTTAATTCCTAAACTCCCTTCACCTACGTACATTACACAATTTCGACCCATCAGTCTTTGTACAGTTATCTATAAAATCATTGCGAAGATCGTGGTTAGCAGGTTACAGCCGTATCTATCAGATATAGTCGCCCCCAATCAATGTAGCTTCGTTCCTAATCATCAGATCACAGATAACATCATCATAGCACAAGAAGTGATACATTCCATGCGGAAATAAAGGCAAGTCCAGTTTCATTGCTCTTAAGGTCAATCTTGAAAAAGCATATGATCGACTAAGTTGGCAATTTATACAAGAGACACTGGAGCTAGTGGGTATACCCAAATCACTCATATACATCATTCTGAACTGCATCACCACGGTTTCCATGCAAGTTAATTGGGAGGGTGGTTTATCGGAGTCCTTTACACCTACCTGGGGACTTCGCCAAGGAGACCCGCTTTTGCCGTATATATTTGTTCTATGCTTGGAGCGACTGGGACATATGATCACCCAGGCCGTTGAGGCAGGACGATGGAAGCCTATCTCTTTGAGCAGACATGGTCCTCAGTTATCGCATATATTCTTCGCGGATGACATAATATTATTTGCCACAATACACGACGATTAGGTGCGGTTCATTCATGACATCCTACACAATTTCTGCCTCATGTTGGGACAAAAAGTTAGTCAGGCCAAGACATGGTGTCTTTTTTTCCTAAAAATATCTCCAACTCTTTGGCTAGTGCAGTTTGTCGACGTTTGGGTTTCCAGCGTACGTATGATCTGGGGAAGTATCGCGGGGTCCCTATTATCCATGAGCGTTGCTCTAAACGAACCTACTAATATCTCATCGACAATGTGCAAAGGAAGCTTAATGGCTAGAATGGAAAACACCTTTCGCTGGCGGGTAGGGTTACCTTAATCCAATCGGTGCTATCTGCCTTACCCATCTACACAATGCAAACCGCCCATCTCCTTCGACAATTATGCGACGATTTGGAGAAAATCATACGTAGGTTCTTGTGGGGCGCAACTGAGGAACATAATAAGACCCCACTAGTCAGCTGGGACCAGGTGTGCAAGCCGAAGTTATCAGGAAGATTGGGCTTGCGGAAATTACGTGTTTCTAATGATGCATTACTTTCAAAACTAGGTTGGTTCCTAATCACCAAGCCAGATGCGTTACGGGTTCGAGTTCTTAGTGCAAAATATAAGTTTGATCGCAATCATTTTCCACTTTCCATTTCATTGGCGGGTAGCTCCATGGTCTGGCGCGGGATTGCTTTGGTATGGGGCTATGTACTCCGAGGCATTAAATGGGTGGTGAGCAATGGCACAACTACTAAATTCTGGGAGGATGCATGGGTGCATGATGTTGGGCCCCTGAGAAACAGTGCACTCCAACCCATTCTGCCAACTTTATCCAATCTTCCAGTCAATTTCTTTACCGATACCAATGATGGATGGAACTGGCAGCTTTTTCAGTCACTAATCCCTAATTCGATTTGCATGGCAATAGCAGGTACCCTACCTCCTTCCTCTATGTTGGGTCCTGATCTGTTGATATGGGAAGCTTCCCAAAATGGTTTATTTTCGACAAAGTCCGCTTATAATTTAATTGATGGACACATAGACACTGATAGTGCCACAGGTTGGTCCACCATTTGGAACTGGGAGGGGCCTTCATGGATCAAAACATTTTTATGGTTATTGACTCGGGGTTGACTTCTCACGAACTACCAACGCCATTTACGACGCTTAGCCACCGATCCCACGTGTCAGAGTTGTGGCACACTAGAAAGACTTTTGCATGTCTTCCGCGACGGTTGTAAAGTTCGCACCTTCTGGTGCCGATTGTACTCCATTACAAACTCAGCTGAATTTTTTGGCTCATCTATAACCACTTGGGTATCGGGTAATTTAAAACAACGCACACAAATACTTGGGCTTCAAAGGTCGATGGTTTGGGACAGTTTGCTGGTTTTTATGGTATTGGCAGAATAAAACAATTTTTGACGCCCAATTCTCCTGACCTATACACCCTTAGCAGTAAGTGCTCGCCCACGTCCAGTCCATAGCACAAGCCAAAGAAATAGTCGATAGAGCATTATCGCGCCCAAGGTTGCGGGTGGAAACCCTTGTGGGCTGGAGCAATCCTCCACCTAACTGGATACGAGTCAATACGGATGGTGCTTATAAAGTTGCAACTTCGTGGGCATCAGCTGGAGGAATCATTAGAGACATTTTAGGAGCTTGGCTAGGTGGTTTTGCACATAATATTGGCTACTGCACTGTCGTTTCTGTCGAATTATGGGAGGTTTTCACAGGTCTACAATGTGCATGGGACCTCGGCAAGTGGATTCCTTGCTAATTATCAACATGTTATTGTCCCTCTGCCCACCCAGGTTAACTTCCTGGTGCTGGGGATTCAGAACTTATTAGTCAGAGACTGGATTGTGAAGATCAGACATGTTTACCGACAGGCCAATTAAGCTGCAGATTGGTTAGCTAACTATGCCCTTTCTTTTGACCTTGGCATTCACATCTTTCAGACCCCGCCTGTGGGTTGTCTGTCTATCCTCCTAGAGGATATTTCGGGGATTTCATTTCCCCGCCAAGTTATTTCCGATTAATGTATCTCCATTTCGACCCAAAAAAAATTACATTTTACATATCCTTTTTTAGTTTTTAATTATAGTCTATTTTCAAATAAATCAATTAAGTTTTGTTTTAATTTTTTTTAATTAAACTTCAAATTTTTCAACAGGTAAAGATACTCTTTTCAATCTTTAACATATTTGTTGGGTTTTTACTACTTTTGTTGTTATCTTTCAAACAAAGATATGATAAAGATTTGTGAATTTTACAGATGAAAACTTGCAAAAAATTAAAGAGACAAGATATACTTGGTTCGATAGTGTAAAAACCATCTATATCCAAGGTTCCCACCTATGGTGGTAAAAAATCCCTAATGAGGAAGAAAATGAAAGAAGGTTTTACAGAGTTTGAGTGATATTGTGAATCACTTGCAAAAGTTTTCCAAACTCTCCTAATACTTACTGTAAGTTTTCTAGCACACTCCCAAAACCCTTTTCTTTTCACGCTTGATCTCACTCTCTAATATTGAATGTTGTGAATGAAGAATACAATTTTTGTATGTACTGATGCAAGTGTTCTTCTTTTGTCTGAACTTTATGCATTGGGCTTTATAGCTGAAGGAGATGAAGACTTCGGATGTGGCTTTGACTGAGTCAAGACCCTTCACATGTGCTCTTCACGTGACCTGTTAAGTATGCTTCTGAAAGCTTATTTGATGTGTTTACCTACTTTCTGCATTTCACATTGCTGCTACTGCGTTTTGAGTTGAACTTGAATGATGAGTGAAATGGCAGTGCTGAGTTGAGTGTAGCTTCTGATGTAATAACAACAGCGTATAGGCCACTCAACTTACGTCTTGAACTATGTCACATGGGTGTGTCTTTATCTTAAGTCATTTGTGTCTGAAACTAAAACCATCGAGAACTTTGCTTTATGTTTCCTTTTCTGCTTCAGATACTTTGATCTTCATCGTTGATTCTTCATATTTCTTCTGTTTTTGGTTGGTTCTGAGTATAGATTTATAGAGAATAACGTGATTACTATCACAATATTTTATAACAATCTAAAATGGGTTGAACTCTGAAACTTTAAACTTCTTGTCTTATTTGTTTAACTTTCGATCCGATTTTTAAAATATTGGTTATTACTGATTTTTTTAGATATTCTAATCATGAAAGAGAATTATAACTTTCATAAAATGATTATTTAAAAGGACTATTAATACAAATAAAATTATTAAATAGAACTATATCTCATTTATAAAATAGAAAAAATATCGGAAAAAAAAGAATCAAATTTGACCTACTTTGTATCAAAATTGCAGACCAATTTCATTCTATATGTAGTGATTAATACTAAGAGAAAAAGGAGATAGAGATAAAAAATTTATTTGTATTACCATATTTAAGATTTAGATGTTCATGTAAATATTTGATGCACTAATTTGCAAGATAGATGTTAGCTGAGTCTTTTAGGAGGTATGATCAAGTTGGTGGAGTGGAGGGCAAAGAATCAAAAGGTTCAATATTTGAATCTCTTACTTACGCTCTCTCAATCGAGTCTGTCGTACAAAGTTTATTTAATAAAAAATACTCAATTAACATAATTTGTAGATTATTGTATCAATTCAAAAATTGACTGAATACACGTCTAAAAACTAATAACTGCCATTTCTCAGTTAAAAAAAAAAAAAAACCTGGGACATATAAAGGTTAAATAAGCAAATATCGTCCGTTACCTAGTTGCAGGAACAGCGGTGTCATAACTCTGACACTGCTTGTCTTGGATGACGTTTTGTAACGGTTTATATTTCCTTTTCTCAAATTCTTAGCTTAATTCATCTGAAACAATGTCTCTTCATTAAATTTCTGCAAGATCATCAATGGCTTCATGATCTGGATTTCCTCGTTAAGCGACACTTGGAAACAGTGATCTGTCTATGTGTTTGCCTCTCCACCTAGCTATACGTTAAAACCCACTTATCATTTTACATGACACGGTCCAAGTCCAAGCTTGCTCTCGCACCCCACAGCCAAAATGCCCACTTCCGTTGCCGTCGTTTTCCTCCTCCTGGCCACGGCGGTCACCGCCTTTAGCCTCGAAGAACCGGAGGCACTTCACATTGCTCAGACCAAGATTTTACAAGCTAGAGATTCGTTTCAGGCAATACTTGAACTACGTGAAAATAAGCAGGACTTGGACTATATGGGTATGGCTTTCAGTAACTGTGCTAAGCTCTACGGAGAGAGCGAGTCAAAGGTCGAACAATTACTTGCCAATGAGAACCACACGCACGATGATGCTCAAACGTGGCTGAGCGGTGTGCTAGCCAACCATAGAACTTGCTTAGATGGGTTGGTTGAGAAAGGACTTGATGTTCAAGCAGATGCTCAAAACTTGACGTCGTTGATTAGTGAAACCCTTGCTTTCTACGGGAAGACAAATGATATAAGGAGGGGTAAGTTGTTTTCTTTTTGCTTTTTCCCTTTATGTTCTTTTGATTTTCTAGTTGATATTGTCAAGTTTTAAATTAGACGAACGAAATTATTTTTAGTGATCATTTTACCATAAAAGAAAATTTGTATAATATTAAAATATTATTTTTATAATAAAAATAATCACTATTAAACACCAAAAGTTATTTGCAGAACTTTTTCCTTGAAGTAATTTTGTCTATATCTTTAATTACTCTCATTTTTAGTAACTATCAAAGCATTATGATAATAGAGTATCATAACCAAAATAAGAAGAATTCATATTTGCATTTAATATAAGTAATTAAGTGACTATTTGGATGGGCATTTGGGAGATCAATAAGTATTTTTTTTACCACAAAAGCCGTTTTTAAGAAAATTGGTGTTTGGCTGTAAAATAAACAAGCACTTTGTTAATAGATATGTCTTTTTTGACAGTCAAAATACAGCTTTTTAAGAAGCTCAAATTTGAAGTTAATCAAAAAAACACTTTTTCAGATATATTTTTCATATCAATTAATGAATTTATTTTTATTCCATTTTATCCTTATATTTTGCATATAATTTTCACAATATCCACAAACTTATCTTCCCGTTTATTATATAATTAACTATTTACTCAACTTGGATATTTATTTTGAGATTTATATAATATTATTTGACTTTTTTATACGTTTTAATATTTATTTTCGATATTAGTTTACTTATGTTATAATCTATATAAAATATTTGGTTAGATATTTTTTATTTATGTTTCGTATGGTTTAAAATTATATAATAATCAATATATTGTGCTTTGTATATGATTTAATATACTTTAAATAATATTTATATGCATAAATAATTTTTATTACAACATAAGATATAGTTAAAATTAAAAGTACTTTTTACTTTTATATTGACAAACAGTTTATTATATGAAACTCATTCAAAAAAGCTTTTTTTCAAAATAACAGTCAAACAGTAAACTGGTTTTTTTAGAAAAGTTCTTCTAAAAAAAGATCTACAGAAAAAAAGCTCTACTGACAAAAGTTCTACTATTATAAGACCAACCAAACATAGGCTAAGTCCAAAATTAAGGGAATTGATTTAATTTTGTTTTGATTTGAATTGATTTAAATTTTATAATTAATTAAACTTAATTTTTTAAAAAATTGAACGAATGCAATTTGAATATTTAAATTTAAATTTAATTAAACTAAATCTAGTCCTTTAATTTCATATTAAATATGAATAAGGATTGGATGATATTATTTATATAATTTGTTCCAATTACGTTTCTATGATTACCAAATTACAACGCGATTGTTTTTAGAATCTGAAAGTTAGAACTTCGGCTCTGACATATAAGTAAAGAGGTTTGGAATATAGTTTCATAGTTTGTAGATTGAGTTACCTCATCACTATGGTTCTGTTTTACCTCAGGTGTGGGGCTTAGACAATCCCTATACCAGAATGATGGAATTCTGGAGTCGTGGACTCCGGCAACTTCAAACGCCGATTTCATAGTGGCACAAGACGGTTCCGGTACTCAAAGAACAATCAAAGATGCGGTGGCTGAACTTGGCCGGAGTGGGAAAAGGGCATCGACATCTCGAAGAATCATAATCCAAGTGAAAGCTGGAGTCTATAATGAGCAAGTTGAAATTGGAGAGCACCTGAGAAATGTCATGTTAGTTGGAGATGGCATGGACAAAACCATCGTCACAGGAAGCAAAAACTACGCAGATGGTTATCCAACGCTCAACACAGCAACATTCGGTGAGAACTAAATGGAGTTTTTGTTTTAAGGTGGTAACATAATAATCAATATAAATATATAATCGCAATCGTCGTAATTATCATATCCAATCTGAAGTTATGCAATAAAACGGGATTAAAAAAGCTCTGCAACCTTATGTTTACATAATAGAGAGGCTGTGACCCACATTAATTATAAATATAAATATATGTAATCATTAATTAATTTTTGTCTAAATAAATTAATTTTTATTTAAATTTAAATTATTCTTTAATTAGGGTTTCTTTATTTATTTATTTCTGAAATTAACCTAATAATTGTATATAAATACTTGCATGTGTTTTTTTCACACTGATCTGTGCAGGAGTGTCAGGTGATGGGTTTTGGGCCAGAGATATCACATTCGAGAACACAGCAGGACCCCAGAAACATCAAGCAGTGGCACTAAAAGTGAGCTCAGACCTCTCTGTTTTTTACAGGTGTGGTTTCAGAGGCTACCAAGACACTCTCTATGTCCATTCCCTTAGACAATTTTATCGTGATTGTCACATATACGGCACTGTCGACTTCATATTTGGTGATGCGTCTGCAGTCTTCCAAAACTGTGACATCTTTGTAAGAAAACCAATGAGGTCTCAATCTAACATGATAACTGCACAAGGAAGAGATAACCCTAACGAAAATACGGGGATTTCAATACAAGGTTCGCGTATCAGGTCAGCACCAGAGTTTTTTGCAGTGAAAAACTCGTACACAAGTTACCTAGGACGGCCATGGAAGAAATATTCGAGGACGGTGGTTATGGAAACAGACCTAGATGGTTTCATCAATCCAACTGGTTGGACAGAATGGAGAGGAAGTTATGCTCTTTCAACTCTATTCTACGCAGAGTATATGAATACTGGTTTTGGGGCTTCTACTGATAGGAGAGTGAACTGGCCTGGTTTTCATGTGATAAACTCTCCTGAACAAGCCAGCCCTTTCACAGCAGGTAGATTCATACAAGGAGATTCATGGATTCCAGCGACTGGGGTGCCATGTAAGCTTGGAGTTTAACCATGCACAACTAAGTCTATGATCCTACATTGCGATAATGTGTGTGTCCCACCTGTGTAGCCTCTGTTTCTCGGGTTTTACAATGCTAGAGTTAGGTAAAGTAGACTTTTATTAAGAACTTTACTACGAAATTGTATATGTATTCATAGTTTCAACTACATCTTCTCGTCAATTCTTGAGTCCTGACCAGAGGATTCGAAAATAAGAACACCCGCACGATTCAGAATACAAGTTTTGACGTAAAAATGCCGTAATAATCCTTAAAGAGTTAAATTTTAATTTTTACTACTTATAGCGTTGAGAATTATGGATAAATGTCAAAAGTTGATATGACAACATATTGCAATATAATCATGTTGTTATACCTTACAGTCATGTTTCATATAATTATAAAGTCTAAATAAATTCATTAAAACTTTAATCGATATAATTTTTTTTATTATTCATTTGAAATTCGAAATTTTTAAAAACTTAATTTTTCTGATCATTTGAAATTAATAAACATCATAGGAGTAAAAATACATTGTTTTATATATTAGTTTATGCCTGATATTCATATTATATGCATTTTGTGTTACTTTTAGCTGTCGTTAATTTTGGTTGTAATTTAAGAGAATGGTTGTTTTTTAAAAACTGAAAATTAGAAGTAATTCTAAAGAAATTTACAGATCAAAAGTTTGTCTATACTTTATTAAATCAAGAGAATCTGTGTAATGTAATATAAAGATATTAATTATAATTTAAGTATAGTTTCTTTATAAAAAAAAAGAAATTCAATATAATAAATTAACATATTAATATAACTTGATTAAGCAATAATAAGTTTTTTTTTACATGCTAGTAGTTAATCCCTTTTTTAAAGCATTTCTATGGATCCGGCCAAGGTTGAGCCTAAGGCTGTTTTTATAATTTCTAATTTAAAATATAAAAATATCATTTTTTTTAATGATAACGTTTTGTTTGTATGTGTCAAGCTTGAACAACTCGAGCCTAATCTAACTCATATCCAACTTGTTAACCTCTAGTCGGGCTAGAGCGGCTAACATATCTTTTCTTTTGGTGCAAAGGAAAGTTAAAACAATAAAGCAAAAGAAAAGAAAAACAGAAACAGAGAGTCAAGCTCAATTATCGTGCTCTTTCAAACAAAGTGCCAAGTGCCAACAGTGTCACCAACAAGAGCTACGAGGATTGAGCTTGGGGGAGACAATTAAAACTAAAATGACAGCTTATCATGACCTCCCATTTTGGCTAAAATATCAGCTACACAATTACCCTCCTTGAGAATATGATCACAAGACACATCTCACCCCAATTGAGCATAGCTTTAATATCTTCAATAAGGTCTGCACGAGGATAGAAGTTATAATGGGTACTGTTAACTAATCTCATTAAAATACGACTGTTTCTTATATTGTTTAATAAATATACTTTTTAATAAGCCCAACCCAAATGCCATACGTACTTAATGTTTTTTCTTCACGTATTATCATTAAAATACGACTGTTTCTTATATTGTTAATTAAATAAAATTTTAAACCAGGTAAAAATTACGTGTACCTTTAAGTTTAATTTTTAAGCAATTAATTGAAAAGTTACTTGACTGTAACTCAGAACTGTAAAATTACAGCGCCAATAAAAGGCGCACCAGATGTTAAAATTTTAGAACTTTAAAAATCATGAACTCTTACATTATATGCCAACAGCATATATAAACCACCAGGCACTTGAATGCTTTCAGTCCAGTCTATAATAGTAGAAATCATCACGATCCTTTTTGTAGAATTTTAAGGAGTGAACTAAATGCGGAAGTGCTAGATCGATTTGCTGCTTGTTAGTCTTCGTTTTACGGTTGGCTACTAGAGTCACCGATTAATTCACGTCCCAAACTCTAAGCCTTTGATGATTGCTTCACGTGAGAGAGAATGGCAGAAGAAAAACTTGTATTTTCTCTGTTTCGTAAATCCTTATTAAATGATACGGTTTTCACCCTTTAATCTTGGGTTAAGACAAATAACTGTTATGGGAGTTATATAAAGTGGTCGTTATCTTTCGTAAACTGCTAACAACTCCCACTCGGCCACATAAGCTACGGGTTACATCTTCTCACTAAAATTTCACGTGTTATACTGAGAATGGGGCGTGCGACCATTAAAGAACCAATACTGTTATATTAAGTCACCATCTAACTAACATAACACTTTCACATATTTATGATACCCCAAATCATCCAAAACATCACAGACGCATACATTGTCCCTTTATGCTCATGGATATATCATATGATTATACACCAAGTATAATTGCCCGGGCTGATATGGTGATGAAGGAAAAGATTCTTCCTTAGACAATCATAATAATTCATCTTAGCTTAACTGCTTTCCTAACGTGCTCCGTTGGACTGTATACATCTTAGCCCTTGGAAAAACACACTAAGTAGCAACACCAAGCCTTGACTTCATATCATAGTTCTGAGTCGAAGGGTTTTGTTCGATTAAACATTAAAGTCTATGGGATCATACAGTGACAGAGAAAGGGATTTAACTGTCACTCCACAAGAAGGTCGTTATATAGCACACACAGTATGAAATGTGTGTCATAACATAGCTCCCACTAAGTTGGGCATGTCACTCTGTTATGCTATGCAAACCATAAATCTAGTTTTACTTAAAAACTAATTCGAGCCACTAGATTGACATACCTAATGCTAATCTTGACACTCGAGATTTGGCTTTAAGGCTTCAATGTGAAATCTGAATCTTTCACATCCGACTCATCAGAGTCTCATCTTAGACTTACTAAGGTGACTATTCAAATATAAAAACTTATCATGCATACTACACAAGTATGAAG